>CAAKHF010025289.1:55594-66270 GCA_901007745.1 Hippocampus kuda | reverse complement strand
TGTGATTGCTTGGAAAGAGAGTGTGTGTGTGTGTGTGTGTGTGTGTGTGTGTGTGTGTGTGTGTGTGTGTGTGTGTGTGTGTGTGTGTGTGTGTGCGGAGGTCCTGACTTGTGCGATTTTGCTTTTGACGTCATCACATCTGTGCGGCATGATGGGCAGGATGGTGGACGGGTAGAGGAGGCCGTCAATCAAGTGGATGATACCGTTGAGCACTCGGTTGTTGGGTGACAGCACGCGCACGCCCTTGCTGCCCAGCAGGAGGTCACCCTGACAAAGGAGGTCGAGTAGGCGTGGACGGCAGGGGGCGCCGTCAGATTAGCGTGGGCTCCCCACAAAGACAGCCGATAGGAGAGCGGCTCACCTCAGTGGACGTGGAGATGGTCAGCAGCTGATTGGCCGTCGTCTCGATATGAGGAAGAGACATCAGGTCGTCGGACGTCAGCTATAGAGCCAACAACAACAACAACAAAAACATTTCAACTTGATTGGGAGTTAGAATTTCAGAAATTGCATTAAAAGTATGAAAAATAGTTTAATTTTTCTTTTCAAAAGGGAAAAAAAATCTGAATGAAAACATTAAAAAAAAATTCCCCTGGTTAAATCAATTTATTAATTTAATATTTTATATTTAAGAAAAAATACTTTTATAGATATATGTTACTTTAACAATGTGCTTTAAAATGAGAAAATGCTTACATTTTGTTGTTTAAAAAAAACCCTAACAACATGTGCCTAATATTCTGAATGCAATGTCATATTTTTGTCTTTTGTTTTTCGGTTTTAAAAATATGACATTTTACGCATAACAGCACGTGCGTGTGTATGTGTCTCCTTACGCTGCCCTTTGTATAAATGTGGTTCCGGAGAAGTTCTTGAAGTTTGGGTTTGGCCTGAGGAGCACATGAAAGCAGGTTGTGAGTGAGTTGATTGATGTTGTGGTTGTTTTTTTTTTTTCGCTGGTGCGCACGTCATTGAGCATGTAGAGGATGCTGCCGTCTCTGGCGTTGTCCACGGCCTGGTTACTGGGGATGAAGACAGTCAGAGGGCCCGGGCCATTCAGGGGCAGCATCGCGCCGCAATTCTGTACACACGCATACACACACACACACACACACACACACACACATACGCGCGCACACGCACGAGCTCAAAACAAGTTTTGAGATGGCTTCCGAATCTTTCGACGAATCAAGATGTTGTTTTCAAAAACAAGATTTTAATCTGTGTTTGTCTAACAGTTGAAATTGTTCATCATTGTTTTAAACAGCATAGACTGGATCCCTGCCAAGGAACCCAGTCGGCCAGTGAACAGTGACACTCTGCCAATGACTGACACAAAGAAAAAAGAAAAAAACAACAAAAATGTTTTTGAAAAAAATATTGAACAGCTCAAGTCTTCGTGTTGTGTTTATTCTTTTTTGTGCTATTAATTGTTTCAACTGCCTTTGTTTTTATATGTCTGATTTTTACTTTACGTCCAGCACGTTTCAGTCGTGGTTCTGTTTGAAGTGCTCAATAAATAAAGTTGAGTTTAATAGTACAGAAATTTAGAGCTATTTTTCCATGACCATTCTTTTTAAAAACAAAAAACATTACTCTTCGCATGTCAGGTAAGTTAAAATATAAATTAAATTGGCACATAAAAAAATATAAATACTGTCTATCAAACTGCCTTCCAAAAACTGGAAAAATTCTCCCTGTATTTTTTCTAAACCACTCAAATATTTTTTCATTTGTGTTTCAAATGAGAATAAAAATAGCAGTTTGAAAAAAAGTAAAATGTAGTATCAGCCTGTGATATTTTAAAATCATTTTGACTCACATCAACGAGTGACAGGAAGCGGTTGAAGGCGGGCTCTTTTCTCACAACCTCCCCGACGTTCAGTGTTGCAAACTTCCCCCCAATAAAAAAAAAGACATATATATCACAAAATTATTATTCCTATTCATATTGTTATCATGGTACATCCTGCATATATTGAGTAACGTACTGACCTCTGCGGGATGAGGAAGAGGAGCAGGAGCAGGCAGGTTGTCAGGGGTCGTCATGATTGGCCGGTCGATGATGTGGATGATGCCGTTGGCGGCCGGCAGGTCGGCCTGGACGACGGCATACATCCGCGTGGGATCGTGCAGCATGATGAAACGCTAGCGAGGACACAAAACACAAACGCAAAAATCAAAGCATGTCAATGATCATTCACACCTCGTTTACTTGAATTGGACAAACAAGGAATGGAAATTTGCCTTCCTTGTCCAAATTTCAATTCCCCTGCGGAGCAAATTTTACTTACAGTTTGGAAGGATAAAAAAAAAAAAAAAAAAGATTTAAAAAAAATATATATATATTCATTATTTATTTTTTATTTAAAAAAAAGACACCAATTAGGAAATATTTATTTAGCGTCTCGGAAAACATGAAAAGATGTTCTCAGGATTTTAATACATTTAATACAAGTTTTTAAATATTATACCATATATCAGGTTGACGAGAAAAAAAACAACACATTTTCGTTGCGTTTCAATTTTTGCCAGACTGAAGATATTAAATTAGGATTCTTCCTTAGTTTCATCTTTAATTTTAAACTGAAAAACAAGACAATCTTTTTGTCTTGTCTGGTTTAAAAAAGAAGGATCTTTTCAATATGTTAACAGATTTGAAATACATTAAAGCTTTTTAAATATTTTTAAGGTTGACAGGTGGTTTTTCTTAACATCACAGATTATGATTAATTTGGTTTTCCAAGGGTGGAGTATTTATGACGTTTTGTTTGCTGCCTCCTTGGTACCTTGTTGTCTTTGCACTTCATTTTGGCGCCTCCGTACATGTTGAACTGTCGGCCGTCTGCCATGTCCCGCAGCAGGTGCTGACCCAGGATCAGATGGTCGCGACACACCTTCTCCTCGTTCACAGACTGCAAGTGCAAAGCGGAAGAGCCCGTCAAGATGGATATTCATGTCTCCAGAGCAATGGCGTCATAGTATTTATTGGAGGGTGAGGCGGTAAGAATAGCCCGATCCTCGTACGCTCGGAGCCGTTTGGATCTGAGGGACGAAAGCCGTGAACGGTCCGTTGTGAGTCATCAGCGATAGACAACCTTTGACTGAAACACAAAACGGAAATACCATTAGAATAATGCACAAACATCAGCAGTCATAAGTTATTGGTGTCTAGTCTTCCATGCAGTAGAAATGCATACATCATGTATTTTTTAGATTATTATAACTACTACAGTACTCATTATTTCGTAATTAAAAATAATCAATGTGAATGTGAATAATTTACTGCTTCGTTTCATTGAACTAACTTGCAAAGTTTGGGCTTCTTAAAGCTTGGATGTGCTGGTACATATTCATTATACACGGGAAAAGCTACAGCTGTGTACCGTATCGAAGAAACTCATTGAATCGAACAAAATCGAATTGTTCCACTTGAAAATGGACTGTTCATTGTGGCATTGTTGTTGTTATTTTTTTTAAAGTCTGGCAAGAAACCAAGTAGGTGTGTGGTGTACAGAGTGTAATGTTGATACCAAAGAGTTCAAAGGCCCCCATGAGTTTGTTTTTCTGTCCTCCATAGCGGTTCAGGTCCTGCAGACGATCCATGATGTTACCATAGCAACGGCGCCCATCGCTGATCTCACCCGGCATGCACACACACCTGACCAAAAAAAAAAACCCAAAAAACCCCCCAAAACGCACACATGGAGAAACTGCATGACTTGTTCAAGTCAGTTCGTTCTTGTCATCAGTATCAAATTCATTGAATTTGGACAAAAGTGTGTCTGACCTGGCATTTCCATCCAGTCCAGTGTCACAAACGGCCGACGAGTGACAGGTGCCCGCCGAGCAGGACGAAAGCAGCCGGCAGCCCGACTTGGGGCTGGCCCCCACCGGAGCCATGCCGGACATGCACTCGCAGGCCGCCTGGAAGACAAAAAATAAAAAATCAGATGTCACGCTCGTCATCAGCCTCGGAACGGCGCCGCTCATTGACCGCACCTTGTTGGGCCCCTTAAAGACGCAGACGGTGCTGTTGAGGGGACAGCCGCCATTGTTGACGGTGCAAGGATTTTTGGGTACGCAGACGCGGCCATCACCCTCAAAATCGGCCTTGCAGGCGCAGCTGACCTTTGACCCCTGCGTGGAGCACTGAGCGTTGACGTCGCAGCTGCTCGACACGCACATGCCTTAAAAAGATCAATAAATAAAAAGTAACATTTTTAAGAGGACGCCGTAACACATCACACTTCCAATACAAAGAGGAACATAACTGGAAAATGCACCGCTCCCTTTAAAAATCTATGCATATTAATTTTGATTTCCAAATTCAGCCTATTTGACCTTTTGGTGCCCACTCCTGGCCAATGGAAACCTATGAAAATACATTTGGGTCATTTGTGTCAAATGATGACCAATTTATTCAGCAGCAATTTGATGTGAACGAAAGGGTCGGGTGTCATGTTTACTTGAGCATTTGTTGTTCTGCGACTTCCTGTATCCTGGCAAACATTGGCACGTGGCGGCGTCTCCTTCTCCTTCGCAGTATGAGTATGCGCCGCACGAGTTGCACTGGTTGTTCACTGAACACACACAAAAAAATCCCCACACACCAACACACAGTCTCAATGAGCACACAGGACGACTGGGTGAATCTTTGGAAGCATGTGAACTCTTTGACAAGGACGTGATCGTGTGCTTGTGCTAAAAACTACAAAAATGGCTGCTCTAGCTTGACCCATAGAAGACCCCTTATGGCCCCTTATGATTAATTGACATGGCAAAAATTGCACACAAAAAAAAAGGGAAAAAAAAATCTCAACTGTAAGGGAAGTAAATTATTTGGTCAAATTTATCATAACATTTCAATATAATTCCTCATTTTTAAATCACATTTCATTTTATTTTCTATATTTCATTTATATTTCACTAATATATAAACATATTTGTTTTAATAGTAATTTGATTTTCAATCAATGTCTAAGCATAATTGTAATTGTAGTGGAGATTTTTTTAATCACACCATTGTTGTGCAATGACAAACAACATAAATTTGATGTGCTAAATTAAATGATCTTGATTTTGAATAAGCTTCTAAAAATAATGATCTTGTACCCACGCTACAATGTGGATTTTATTTTATTATATGTTATGAGTGAAGAGAAGGAGCGAGTGCGACGCGTCACCTTGGTCACATCGCTTCCCCGCGTACGGCGGCTGACAGAAGCACTGGCCGCTGCCCTCGGGGCCTTGCTCGCACACGCCGTGCTCGCAGTCGCACGCTAACACAAAACACGCAACAGCACAACACAAGAATACACACAGAATACAGCGACGTAACCTCCAGTCATTTCTAATGTAGTCCAGCGCGCATGTGAGCTCTGACCTTTGTCACAGTTGCTGCCAAAAGTGTTCTCCTTGCTACACGTCTGGCACGCAAACCCACTGAAGCCTTCCTGGCAACACGAGGTGGCAGGAGCAAGTGTTACACAATGGCAGGATCAGGTACTCGAGGCGGCAGGAACAGGTAGTAATAATGGCAGCGGTAGGAACATGCTGATGTCGTGGGACGAGTGACAGAAACTGTAACAGGGTCACTGGGAGCAGCTGGAACAGGCAGCAGAAGCAGCAGAGAGTTGAAGCAACAGGAACGGGTAGTGAGGCAGGAGCAGGGACTGGAACAAGGAGCAACAGGAAAAGACATAAGGAGCAACATCAACAGGCGTTAGAAGCAGCAGGAACAGGCAGAAGAAGATGAAGGAAGAGGAATAAAAAGCAGCATGAGCAGGAATGGAATAAGAAGTAGCAGGAACAGGGAGAAGAGATGGGAGGTATAGGCATGAAAAGATGGAAGAACTCCATGCAAAACAGAAGAGAGCGTGAATAAAAAGCAGCAGGAACGGGCCGACATAGCAGGAACAGGCCTGAAAAGCAGCAGGAACAGCAAAAAGCTGCAAAATCAGGAATAAAAAGTACCGTGGTAGAAAAAGGCAGTATAAGGAGCAGCAATGGGCATTAGAAGCAGCAGCAACAGGAAGGAGAGGGTAGCAGGAACAGGCACGAGAAGCTGTGGCGACAGGCATGCAGGAATGGTACTGACGTCACAGACGCAGGTCCCGTTGCCGAGGTCTCCATCCATGCAGGTTCCGTGGAAGTTGCAGGTCTTCCCTGACCAGCTGGGACAGGCTGAGGCCATGTCAGCAACAATGGTGGTCACTTTCAAGCATTTTACACTTCAAGTGGATATTTGATTACATTGAACAACTTTGGCCACAAATTATTTGTTTGAATCTTTCAAACAAATGTTTAAAAAAAAAAACATAAAACAAAAAGCGTGCAGTAATCATTTGTCAAATTTTGCAAGCGACTCACGGAGACAAAGTGGCCCCCAGTGCTGCGGGCAGCATCGTGGCTGCATGAAGCTCTTAACGCAAAGGCGGTGGCATCCGTCCAGTAAGACTTTATTGCCGCCGATCTGGACCAGGTAGCTGCAGTTCTTGACGCCGCTGTTGGTGAAGCCGCGCGGGCACAGACTGCTGGTCACCGCCGCGCAGGACGTGCACACCGTGTACATGTCAACCCTCTGCGGGATGTCACAGCGGCCGGGCGGCTGCGTCTATCGCAGGAACAGGGTCAAAATCAACGATAGGTTAAGTTGAAGAAAACAGTCAATTGTAAATATTCAGCAAGTTTCTTTTTTTTTTTTTGGGTCAAATTAGAAAAGTGTTCAGTCCTTGAAGTTTTTGACTGATCTTACAATGATTATGTAAAATAGTACTACTTTTTATCTGTTAAAAAAAAATCTCATAATAGTATAGTTCATTTTTGTAACATGTTTTCTCAAAAATATTTATATTAATACTGTTGTTATTTCTCAGGTCTTGAAAAAAAAAGATAATAGATAATAGGATAAAAAAAATATATATTTGAATCTTGTAACAATATGGCCATACTCTGACATTGAAAGATTTTTCTAAAATAGCAGAATCTCATTTTTTCAAGAATATCGTCACATTATAACATTTTGAATTTTTCCTCGATATTTATGGAAACATTCAGAAATACAGTTGAAAAAAATCATGGAAAAAAGACACCAGATCAATATTACATTGAGAAAACAAAATGTAATAACTTGATCTATAAAAACAACTTTCAGTTGTGTTTTTTCCTAAAAAAAAGAAAAAAAAGACTTGTCATAGATTTTTTTTTAATCTCAAATATTATTCTGAACATATTACAGTCAGTAATCTTGTAATAATGGCCTTTTATCTCCAAAAAATACCACTTTCAATTCATCTTATGACTGTATTTTTCTTAAAAAAACAAACAAACTGCGTGTGTGTGTGTGTTACCTGTAGTTGCAGTGAAGATTGTAGTTGTAGTAAGTGTACTAGCAGCAGTAGCAGCATGGCTGAGTGTCCTGATTAAAAAATGAAAACAAAAAAAAAAAAACAACCCCCAAAAAAATGATGCAGTCAGAGGGCACAAAAAAAAGAAAAAGGGTAAAAAAAAAAACTATACAACGACAAGCACAATAAAGTAAAACAATATATATATAAAGCAAAAAAAAAATCCAAGCCTGATCTCTAGAAGTATTCCGATAAAAGTGACAAAGTGAGCATGAGAGACCAGAGAGAAGCTGCGGCCGTCATGTCGTGTCGACCGTGTCGTCCCTCCCTCTCCTTTCTAATCAAGGAAGAGGCGGGAGGAAAACTGAAAAAGCACAACACAACCCAGTGACACATTTCCTCCTCCCCGCTACTGTACTCCGGTTATGGATCATTTTCATAGGATTTGATCAAGAATGCTAAAGACACAGCATGCTGAATTTCATTTTTGAAAAATCAATTCATTTGACTGATGTGAGTTTGGAAGTCATTGGCAGGTGCAATCATTGAAAAGGTAATAATTGTTTGAAAGAAAAAAGAAAATACACTTTCAGTGCCAAAACATATTTAGGATTTGCAAACATGTTTCTTAGAGATGCTAATTACATTAAAGGATAGAAATTGTTAAAATAGAATTCTCAATAAAATAACATTTTTAAAGAAAAAAAAAAGAGGATGTACACGTGCATGCAACATATTTGGTAAAATTAAATCAAATCAGTTAATTTAAGGAAATAGTCATTTTTGTTGTTCATTTAGATTTTTTCCTCCGAAAGGTGTTAATTAAAATATATCCACTTTAGTCTCATTAACTCATTAAAATAATGTGTTAATTTATGGTAAATCCGGTAAGAGTCAACTCTTGCACAATTTTATTTTACTAAGAAACTGGTCAAATTAAGTATTTATATATTTGAAAAAAAGAAAATTCAGTTACTTTTTGAAACAATACTAAATAAATTCATGGTCAGTTACATTTTTTATTGTATTAATTGGTAAAAATTAAGTAGATGATTTACAAATAAAATCAAAAGTGATCATGAATCTTTTATTTTTGAGTTCCTCTCTAAATGAGTTGACCCATGTCTATTAAGAAGAAAAAAAAAAAGACAAATTCTGCCACACGGCCTGCCTAACCTTCTTCCACCTGTCATTTTTCTTTTTTTGTGGGCAGAAGGAATTTTTCTGGAACGTTTTCAGTGACTTTCTGAGTGAGCAGAGGTGGCAGACCTCCGTTTTGTAAACAGCAGCCAGATTGCGAGAAATCCTTCTTTCCTGACAGGAAGTTTAGGGCGGATTTCCCTTCCCTCGCCGGTGGCGGCGGTCCCCGCGGGCCGACGCAATTGGGACGGATTTCCTCATACGAGTTGACACCACGGCTGCGCAAAAAGAAAGAAAGGAACGCGAAAGCACTTTCTTTCCTGGCTTTAACGCCGACGTCGGGAACAAGCGGGCAAGAGGTCAAAGGTCGTGCTGCCAGGAACAATAGCAGGAAGTGCACGGACGTTCCAATGCTGACAATTTAAATAGTTTTCCCACCTATTAGGATGCAGGTCAACAAGCCAAATCATCACTTTTTTTTATGGTGAGTCATCAAACTTGGCTGCATACACAATTACAAAAACTCATCTCTGTCCTGATTTAGAGTCATCCATCTGACAAATTAGTGTATGTTGTTAAAATTTGGTCAGATTTGGGCAGAATCTCTTGGACAAGTTTGTCTATGATGGATCCCTGGAAGTAGCCAAAATGACTGGAAAACATTTGCTCCAAAGCACAATGAAAGACTTGCACTGACTTTTCGGGTATGGCTTCGAGACTTTTTCTACTCACTGTTAGACATGTCCACTGATTTTCATGGACCAGGAGTTAGGGGCTGGAAAAAAAAAGACGAGTCGCTGGAAAACCGCTGCCTTTAAATGGAGTTTCCGTGTCTTGTTGCTAAGTGACTGGCTTTATTTAAACTAAATTCAAAATTTAAAACACTACTTCTAAAAAGTGGCTCAACTTATTTCTGTGGCTTTCATAACCTTTCAGTTCTGCTTCAGAGGTCCCTCGAGCAAGGCAGCAAGGACAGTAAAGACAACCGGACCTCCGATTTTCTTCTGGAAAGAACATTGGCGGGTCAAAATGTCAACGACAAGCAGCAGATTAGGGGAGACAAACGCGAGGACTTGCTGACATTTCCTTGTTAACCAACGCCTGAAAGTTGCCTCCTGCCTTGTGGGTTGAGCATTAAGACGGCAAGATGGACTTGGCACAGATTGGAGGCCTTGGTATAAGCATGTATTTTCCGCTTATCTGACCCGGCGTCGCTGCGGCACCTTGATAAAGTTCATCAGCGTATCGCAGCTGGGCGGCTTTGCCCCGAGGTTGCCAGATCTGCCACGAGAACCGACACGCACGCGACGGAACGGTCGCCACGAGAATGTTATCGTCGGGCCTGTTGTGTAACAACATGCGCATGTGCGTGCGGGCCATGATAAAGTTATGAAAACACGAGGTGTGAGAGGAAGGGAGATCCAAGCGAGGGTCTTCAACTCGCAAACAACTCCATCAGTGAATTAACGGTGGATGTGGACAAGAAGAATATGATGAAAAGTGACAAGACGATTTATAAGCATCGTCACAAGCCGCTGGGGCGGGGGAAAAAAAAAGCATGGCACCACACTCGGCAGGTTCTACTGTAGTGCACGAGATCTCTGCACTGGCCCAACTAACCGGTTAAAAAAAAAAACAAACCTGATCCTAGGTTATGGGGGGCAATGAACAGATGTGCAGTACAATTTAACAAATGGAAGGGGCCAGACGCTTCAATTTATTTCAAACAGTGAAAACAAAATGTCAGATTTGTTTTGAGAAGAAAAAAAAAGCAGAATGTTTTGGTGTTAAAAAAAAAAAAAAAGAATCAAGACTTACTAGATCAAAATCCAAATTTCACAGGAAAATTAGACGATTTATTTGACCTGAGTCTTGTAATATACCAAATATCTACCTCAAAAATGACAAGTTAAGAATTCTGGGGGGAATTACTACCACCCAAAAAAAAAAAAAAAGAAGCCAATAAATTCGACCATTTTGATTTTAAGACAATAATAACACTGCAATCATTTGAATTTTAGTCGGAAGGTTTGAAAAAGTTGAGAAAATATTTCAAAAGTTCTTTCAAAATAATGGCATTAGCTTTAGTCTCATTAAGAAGTCTTGAAAAAAAAAAACGACTCCAATCCTTGTTGTTTTGGTCAACAACACTCAAAAAGATTCCCCCCCCCTTTCCCTGACTTCAAT
>CAAKHF010025289.1:36795-54521 GCA_901007745.1 Hippocampus kuda | reverse complement strand
TTTTTCTTTTTTTTTTAAATGAGTAAATTTGCCTGTAAACTAACAGTAAAGATGATGACAATCACCATGAAGTTTGGATGATTTTTACTTTGAACAACCGGTTAAATGTAAAATATAAAAATATAAAAAACATACATAATAAAGCATAACAAATACATATTTAAAATAATGATAAATGATAATACACAATACATATTTGTGTTGTAAATAACACTAAAAAAAAAAAAGATAATAATCCAGGCCATTAACAGTTACACCCACTGGGCATTTCATTAGGTACACGGTCTCAGGCAATCCAATAATCTGACCAGTATCTGTATCAATTACACCAATAAAGCTTCTTTACTTTGTTCAGCAAATCTCGGAAAGTGCAAAGAACTGAAATGCTTGGTGCGAGTTTCTATGTTTTTATGCATACAGTATAGTGGTTGTAAATGTAAACATTCCACAGTATAATTTTTGGGGGGTTAAAAGTTGGTTAATATGCAAACTGTACATTTTCTGTCCGAACAACAACATTCCATACAAATGAAGATGAAGTTTTAAAATCAAGTAATGTCAATGGCGCCCCCTGTTGAAAGAGTCCATCTGCCTGACACTACTCAGAAAAAGTTTGAGATATTGTGAAAAGTGTATTTTGGCACACTAAATTGTGCATGTCTGGGATTCCTTCACTCACCGAATGGTACGAAAGGAGGAAGCAAGTTCGTAAAAGTGACAGCGCACTTTTTTTTTCCTCTTGCAGTGTCCATTGATGGCTTGTGCAACATTTCCCTTCTAGAACTCTCTCCTTCCCTCTCACTGAAAGACAAAGCAGCAAGTGAGAGGCAGCAAACAGAATGTGCATGACAAAAGAAAAAGGTAGAAATCACACGGTGCAACTCTTAATCGTGCATGCATGTGTTGCCCGATGCAAAGCTAAGATTTTACAAACCTGGCAGTGTGTTTTTGCAGTGCAAGTTTTGATCGTTCATTCAAAACATTCATGAAAAGCGTAAAAATTCTTTGAAACTGCCCTAAGAGAAAATGGCCGCTCTTGGTTTGCATCTCCTATGGGCGGGACAATATTTTTCGAGAGTGAAACTTGGCTGGGATAAATTATCTCGCAAACCCAAACCCAAAAGTCAAACGAGCCACTCTTGTATTGTTTGCCTCTCATTTTGGTTAGCAGTGGTACACCGTCAAAATGGCCACCCCACATTTGCTTCTTCATCTATGTGAGTCAAAATGGCCCCTTTAGTTTTGCCGCGTCACCTCCATTAAAACGAGACAAAACAGTGAGAGCCACAATGGCCCACACAAAAACTTCATAAGTCAAATTGTCCCGTCACTCCTTTTTCCGCTTCATCTCCACGATCCAAAATGGCCGCCCTCATTTTGCCTCGTCATCTTTCAGCAGTGGGGACAAAATGTCATGCGTCAAAACGGCTACTCTTCTTGTGTCTTTTTATCTGTACTTTTCTTGCTTCATCACCATTGTCCAAAATGGCTGCCCTCCTTTCATTTCCATTAGCGTTGGGACAAACGAGAGGTGCGTCTCTGGAGAATCCACAACGATTGACTCATTTATAAGTTTGCACCTGCGTCAAGGTGGCACCGTTCCCGTTGCGCTCTTTTCTTTGTACTCCAATCAGCCGGTGAGCTCCACCGGAAGCTCTCGGCTGCACAGCGCCTCCCACTGGCGAGCCAGCAGGGAGATGAGTCTCTCACGGCTGTCGGCTCCCGGCACAAAGACGCACCATTGCACCTCACCCTCTGCACCCCCGCACGGAGGGGGAGGCGGAGGCGGGAGGGGTTCCTCGCCCTCCAACCCAAAATGGTCCATGGTGAGGTGGCACAACAAGCCTGGGCCCGTCAGGTCGTCGAATACCAGCGTCAGGGCCTGAGGGTACGTCTGGTAGCCGAGCAGAACCCGGTCCAAGTCGCGGATCCGCCGGGCTTCCCGCAGCTGGTAACGTTCCCTACGGGAGAGGGGTGGCCGAATGACAATCAATTACAAGAAAGGAGAAGGGCAATTGGGCAGGGAACGGGAACCTCACCTGGACGGCGGCTCCTTGGCGAAGTCTGGAAGCGGATAGCTGACGTAGTCTTCGTCCAACAGGAAGATGTCTGTGCTGGTCAGAATCAGCGTCCGGGGCTGGAGGACAGGAGATCTGTTGGAGGTCTGGTTGTTCTCCAGTTGAACCTAGTCGTGAGAAAATCCGCTTGAGACTTCATTTCTACGAAGCTCTAAAATCACAGCATCCCCCAAAAGAGTAAACACCTGAAACACCAGCAGGTATAGCAGCACGTTGAAGGAACGCGAGGGCAAGGACGAGAATGACAAAGGCGAGGAAGAAGTGGGCTCCGCACTGGCGGGGGTCTTCCTCTCAGCCACAATGAAGGTGAGGTCGCCCATCTCCTCCTCGCTGGGGTAGATGAACTTCACCCTGCTGCTGTGGACAAGCTCGTAGTTGTGCATTTTGCCTGTCGGGGGCACAAATCTTGTAATAATTTAGTGCAATCAGAAATGAATTAAAAATTTAAGACACAGCATTTTTGACAATTTTTCTATGGTAAAAATATTCAGTGAGAGAAATTTCTCTCTTTGTTTACAATGTATCACATAAAATTCAACGTTCAGGGGATACGTCACTGACAATTAGCATCACATCTGCTTGAATTTGAACTGAGTGTTACCTGAGCTGGTGGTGGTGAACTGCGAGTAGAAGTCCTGCTCCGAGGGCTCCGGAGCTGTAGGCTTCTGCTGCAGACTGAGCACAGACATCAGCTCCTGCAGAAACAGCCCTGTGCCATAACTGTCCCTGCTCAGGCAGCAAACAATGTGCTCGGGCGAGTGGCCTGCAGAGCCAAAACGGAAAAAAAAACAAGAGATGAGCAGGTAAAATGCAGCAAATGTTTTGCAAGACATGGGTCACTCAGAGCCTGTTTTACTAAAGGTTTGCAAAAACAAACTCGATCGATCATGCAAAGAGATGAGAAAGCTGATCGGCGACTTGGATGCATTGTGTCTGCCAAATGGGCAAAAGAGCCATGACAGTAGTTTTGAACATTTAAAACACTAGGAGTACAGTACATACAAAGAGATTTATATAGTAGAGTTGTTTTATTTTATTTAAGAAATCTCTTGACGAATTGTGGAGGCTGATTTTGTGAAGAGGAGGTACAGGCAAAATGAGAGTGGAGAATGCGTCTTTTCCACTGGAATGAACATTTTTGAAATGCCAGGAGCAAAAATGATCACGACATCTTACATTTTCCATAATGAAAAGCATCAGAGCTACCTAAAGTGCACAATCCTCTTTTAAACATGACTTTCACACCACTTTTACTCCCGGTACCACCAGCGTTTTAGGATCCAAGTACATCAGACCCGCAGTGCATTTAGCAGGACGCCAAAGACTGACCTACGAGCCTGAAGTACTGATCGAACAATCCCACATTGACAGAGAGCAGATCGACGAGTCGGATAGTCAGGCAGCAGCAAAGGCGCACGTTTGGGTCTGGAGAAGTGCTCATGTCCATTTCTGACAGATGAGAAACATATAAAAGATAGTCATAATGATGGCATTCAGAGGATTTTGCCAATCAAAGCTTGGGGAGAATTCTTCTGACTCCAAATTTGACTATTTTGAAGTCATCCTTTTGACGGTTTTACACCGTACTATACAGGTGCATCTCAATTGGAAAATTGTGGAAAACTGAATTTATTTCAGTCGCTCAATTAAATGAATCACTTCCCGCAGTTGACGAACCATATTGTTTGAGAATTACTGCTTCTAAAATGAATGAGGTGCTTTTATTGTGTCTTATATGGATGTTGATGTTGAGGCACATTATTACCTGCGTGGCAGTGGCGAGTGGCAGCAGAGTCTTCCAAAAGGAGGTAGACGCTCTCGGTAGAGAGAAAAAGGCAGCAGGCCAGTTCTGCCTCGGGTGCAGCGTAGAGAACGGCAGATAGCCACAAGACTTGCCGCACCTCGGTCTCCTCGGACTTTAAAAATTAAACACTTGAGTCATCTTCCTTGATGTACATTGCAACTCATAATTGGCAAAGTTAACTATAATTGTACCAGAAAGGAAGATCCTGAAATAGTTTCATATCATGTCAAACTTTGAGAAAATTGCACTTAAAAATAAATGGCTACAGATGATTAGATTTTTTTAATGTACCCCAATTATGTTTATAGTGTCAGCAAAGCTCTCTCTTCGTACGTTAGCAACGCAGGCTCAACATATCTCTCCCTTGGCAGAAAAAGTTGGTGTCGGAGTCAAGATGGATCATTTCCAAGGTGAGTGCCCTTACCAGTGATATATGTCTCTGGAAGTAGGTCAGTAGCCGTTCCCCATCAAGCGCAGCCAGAAGCTTCAGCCCCGGGGAGAGACCCGGGGTGAGGTGAGAGGATAGCTGGTTCTCTTCCAGTCGGAGACGAGAGGAGCTGCAAGAAGAGACCGATGAGATGGGAGGACCATGTAGGAGACGCGGGCTCTTAAAAAAATATAGCACTGCATTGTAGAATCGAAAGAAATAAACTGGTTTTATGACGCCAAGTCGGCTCTCTCTCACACGCACCCACACACACTGTTGTACTCATGTTGCTGTGTGCCATTGAGGGGTGTGGCCTACTGAGTGACTTTGGCAGTTTGAGTCATTTACCACTCCATGCTCCTTTTGAGTGTGTTCTTGTAGTTTTGTGGCTGATTATCCCGTCCAATAATATAATGATTAAATCAACTTAGTGAGAGCTTGTAGATGGAAATTGTATCACTCAGAAATCAAGGCACCACTATAAGAGTAAATGAAGCAGACGCGGATGGACCTGCTTACCTGCTGTTGCTGTGTGCTCTTCTGCTACTGCTACAACAGCACTGGTCAACAGGATTCCTATTGTGACCTGAGCAAGCAAACTCGCTGTCATTCGAAAGCAAGGGTTGGGTACATTTATGTCATCTAGCCTATAATTAGATTGAGAGAAATAGTCACAATTATTGTTCTTAATCTAACAGAAAGGTCGTCCTCACCCTGTGTGGCTTCCTCTTGGTGCGGCCAGCATCTGCAAGGGACAGGCAGCGCCACCATCTTCAGTCCCTCCAGAGCCACTCTCCGCTGGCTCAGCTCCGCCAAGAAGGAGCTGTTGTCCTGGGCCAGCGGGAAAAGCAGCAGCAGGCTGCCACCAGCCAGCAGTAGCTCGGCCGTGTGGCTCGATCTGGACACAACACCGCAGGTTCAAACACAGTAATATTTACCAGCTACTACTATTAATGAGCATCGTGTGAAGCTGATTCGTCCGTGTTGAATAATTTAACTACTGAGTGCAGTCATTTATGCACCATGGGTACATGACTGCAGACATGCTACTATAAATGTCGGGTGTTGATGCTTTATGATCCGAACAGTTTTAAGCGCTCCACCACCATTTCATGGCATCGAGACGCAATTACAAATCCCTTTTTACCTGCGGTGGTGTTTAGGGTGCCGGCATGACTTCCCAGCCTGAGCAGCTCTCTGGTTGGGGTGAAGCACCACCGAGCCGAGGGGTACGCGGACCAGCCTGCACGAGTCCCGATGAAGGCCGGTGGTGCTTCTCTCTCTCTCTGCAATCTTTAGGACATCCATCTTCAGCACCCAGAGGTGTCGGTGGGTGAGAAAAAGGAGAGATGGGAGCGCCTTCGTGTTGGGTAAAACATCCGACAGGAGTTGGTGTGAGGTGGAAGAGGAAGAGGAGGGCAGGAGGAGGCTTAAGTAGCCTCTCTGAACTTCCTGACTCTCCTCCTTTTCCCAAGTGTTCAGGAGGGAGTGGGGGAGGATCTGAGGAGACTCTGCTACCTCTGTAACCTGCATCAGTCTTTTCAGCTCGACTGTGGTTCTCTGGAGCTCCTGGGCCTCGGAGAAGAGGTAATAGCAAGCGGTGCCATTCTGCAGCCCGAAGGCTAGACAGGAAGCTGGAAGCTCAGTGTGCAAGAAGAGCAGCAGGTGAGAGAAAGGCAGCAGAAGGGCCACCTCGAGACTGGACACAACAGCCTCTGTGGATGGACTCTGGTCTTCGACTGGAAACGCACAAACAAAAGGGTGCAGGGGAGGGTTCAACTATGGTGACCAAAGTTATTGGACCATACCAGAGGAGCCTCAAACCGTTAACTAAAAACACCAAAGTTATCATGGCGCGAACATCACGTTAGAGGGGAAACTCGCTCTGGTAACGTTCCTTTATTTACCTGCATCCAGATTGGTCCCCTTGCCATCACGTGATAAGCGCAGCAAGCATAAAAGATTGTGCGTCAACACCACGCACACAACGCTCTGCTCCACCTCCTTCTCCTCCTTTTCCACCTTAAGACAGTAGCACCAAATCACGTTGTTGATATTCTCTTCGTGCTGCTCGTCATCACACGGGTCCGAGGGAGGAACACTGAGCCCAGTGGGAAGAGGAGGGAGAGACGAGTCCTGAACAGAATCATCCAATCCCATCTCAAAGTAACCGTCCCTAGAGAGCGGACAGTCCACTTGCGTGGCCTCCACATGGGATGAAACCTCTCTGGATGGGCACACTTCCTCCTCCTCTTTCTCAGCTTCCTTTTTCTCATCTTGCTCCTTCAGGGCGGCGTGGAGGCGCTTGGAGAGCAGGCCTGTGAAGAGCTGGTCGGCGAAGGTAAGGGAGAGGAGGTGAGAGGAGATCAGAGGACACCAGGTGGCGCTGCAGCTGGGGCAGGTAACTTCAGGCAGGCTAGAGGAGGATGAGGAGCAGGAGCACGGGCAACTGCAAGAGGAAAGCAAATGATGATTTGCTTTCCTAAGAAAAAGGGGGGGAGGCTTTGATCGGATTTAGCTGCTGACCAAGGAATTGTGTTCACAGAGTTGTTGTGTAGACGTTCAGACAGACAGATGGCGGGGTCTTGAACCTGCACACAAACATTCAAACAATAATAACCAAATAACCAGATGGTTGTCATAGCAACAAGTAGGATATCTGACCAGGGTGTTGTCAGCAGGAGAAAGGTGCCCACTGGAGGAAGGTGCGGGAGGGAAGATGATAGGTGGAACAGCAGCTTCTTCTCGACTGGTCATTTCTTCAAACAGGACACACAACATCAGTAGACTTGAGTTACTTTTGTTGTGAAGAAGTCATTCGGGCAGGAGCTTCACTACAGGTACGCATGACGACTCAAAGTTGAATCTTCCGCAATTCACCAGAATTCAGTAGCAATCGAACAAAATCTCTAGGGGGAGTCACATTTTCACAAAAAAAAAAAAAAAGGGGCTATAAAAATTCTACTTGGTGCAGAAATTGCAGACTCCCTTTATGTTTTTAGACTTTTTTTGTGGGTCTACTCTTGATGAATATGTTTACCAAATTTCATTTAACCGGCTCTAGGGGATGAATATTAATTTGAATTCATTAATGTGATATTAGGATACAGTGTGAGGAAAATCTTGCATTATGTTTTCGAAAGGAACCCTAAAAATAACAACAAAAAATTCCACTTTCAATCAAAATGGCAGACTTCTTGTGTCTTTTTGCATCTGGCTTCCTGACACTTATTGTGTCGCCCGCGGCCCTCGTGAGGATAAGCGGCTTGGATAATAGATGGATGGATCATAACAACCAGGAAAGAAAGCAATTACAAGTAGACGACACCATCCCGCAGCCGTGCACAGCCTGACACACACATGGTTACCTTGGCTGGTGCAGGAAGCCTGCTGGGCCTGACAAGCAGAGGAGGCCACGGAAGAGGCGAAAGAATGAGGGGTGACAACGGAGGTGAAGCAAGAGGAAGAAGAGGTAGAGGATGGAGGAAGAGAGAGGCAAGGAGGTGCAGCAGCAGACACCTTGGTCTCCTCACTGATCTGACGAGAGGACAGAGAGGAGGAAGCCTTCAGGGAGCAGCCGCCATCCAAATCATCAACCGGAAACGCAGACATCTCAGCACAATGGTCGGGAATCACGGGTCTGGATGATTACTCGATTTCTTTGGATTCTTGTACAACAAACTTTACCTTCTTGTCACTGCTGCTCATGCGGTCTTTGACTTCTTTGGCTTTCTGAATGGCTTTCAACACTTCCACCGTGTCCAACTCCTTCTCTGTGGTCACTTGACCATCCAGACACACCTGACACACAGAGGCAGGAGTGACTCAACGCCCACGCCCACGCCCACGCCCACACCCACACCCACACCCACACAACATTGCGGTGGCGATCGCATTACTTCTGCTGCTCGGTCTCCAAATTGTGCTAGGACTTTGGTTCTGTAGTCGGGGATGATGCAAATTGGGTTGGAGGAGAGGTTGAGCTTCTCCAAGCACGGCAGTGAGCCAATGTTCCTGATTTCTTCCAGCTGAAAATGCACAAATACCACTTCTTGGCAAAGAAAACTGACGTGGGCAGTTGTTCTAAAAATGAACGCTTACTTGGGCAAGCTGGTTGTGGCTGAGATCCAGGTGGACCAGGGAGTAGAGCTTGCTGAGGCCCGTGAGCCGCTCCAGCTGATTTCCGGCTAGGCTGAGCGTCTTGATGTTTCCCAGCCGCGTATGAGCCGCCTCCAGGATGGACAACTTGTTGTATGACAAATCCACGTGGACCAGATTGTACAGGTGCTGCAAGAGACATACGTGGCGTGGAACGAGTCAGTTGCACTCAACTGTTAGGCATTCTCTATCTCGGCATTCAACAGTAATGAGCCGATCCATACCTGAAGGTTTTCCACCGAGGAAAGCTGGTTGTGGCTCAGATCGAGAAACTCCACCTCACGGATCAGTTTCTACATGCGGTGACACGTTGAAGAATATCAGAGGAAGGAAAAGCCACACGGAGACGGGAGACGGCGGCTGCGTCTCACCACTGAACCGTCGATAGCGCTGATGGTATTGTGGCTCATGTCCAGCGTGGTCAGGTTTCGCCAGCGTGGCACCACGGCAGTCACGGGACAGCCGCGGTCCGAGCCCTCGGCTTCCCACTGAGGGAATTCGCTGGCTTCCGGCACGAGGACAAGCTGGTGGGGTGAGCCAGTGTATTAGCACATAACATGCAGTATGAATTTCAGATCATATGAAATGAAGCTGAACTTGGGATTTGTTGCATTCATTTAGTGGATTTTTTCCATCGCAATATTAGTTGATTAAAATGCATTTATTACCTTTGTAAGTATCATTTACATCAATAAATAATTGGATTCGAATCTTTTTATTTTAAAACAAAATTTTATTTATTCATTTCAGATTGAATCATTTGCTTAGGGTAAATAATATAATTAAAATCCAGTCGTAAAATAAACTATTTTATATAAACTATTTAAAAATATATTTGTATTAAGTAACTTTTTAACTGAAAAGAATGACAAAACATTAAAAAAAAGAGAATGAGTATTATTAGAATCAACTATTTTTTATGTCTTCTGTAAACGACAAGCCCATCTGTCCATTTGAAAAATCGAAGGTGGCTGTTGAGCAGAGGTTTGCCGAGTCCTTATCTAAAGCGTACCATCATGTTGTCGGTGGAGTGGTGGATATTCAGAGTGACGAGGCTGGCCCTCAGAGACGACAAACCTCCAATTTGCTGTGCTGTGCACTCGCTGATCTGAATAAAAGAAGAGACAAACCTTACATTTCTAGCCACATTTTCAAATCACTCCTAAGGCTTATTAAACATGTGTCACCCAATTATGACAACACGATTATTATTTTACATAATTAATCTACTAATTTGCATTACAAGCAACCCCCCACGTCAGGTTTCCCTGCCTGTCTACAATGTGTCAAACACCATCATGTCAAAGACAAAAGGTAAGCAAAGTTGCATTGAGGTTTGTTGGATGCGCAGATTATCTTTTGATAAAAGGGAAGAAATCTTGATAACAAGGTGCCAGGTTGGCATGTATTTCTGTTGGCGCATCCGCGGTACAGTATAAGAACAGAACAGACAGATCAGAGCTGCACCCTACTTAATACTGAGTGAAGTGCTGCCCCCAACAGTGAAAATGTTCTACTTTTACTTTTATTGCCATTTACGAGCACTCGCTTCCATGTGTACTCAAAGCTGTTTGTTTCGCGCCACCCCCCATCCCCCCTCCAGTTGTCACGGTAACGAAGGCCACATGTGGCTCAGCAGTGTGTGGGGCGGAGTGAACCGTGACTCATTTAAATGAGATAGGAAGTGCCTAACTCTCTAAACGAAACAATTACCACAACAAAAACAAAGTGTGTGAATTCCAGAATCATTCCTGATCCTTGCGGTACTAAAAAAATGAATAAATAAAATTTAAATTTAAAAAAACATTATACAGGTATGATAAATCAGCTTGACATTTTATAGGTATGATAAATCAGCTTGGAATTGTTTTAAATTGTGAAATAAATGCCAAATATATTTGTGTGACAAATATACAAGCTCTATGGGGTATTAATATATTTTAGGCATGTTATGTGAGCTGGAAATTGTTTTAAGTTGTGAAAAAAAAACGCATAATATAAATGTTTGTGTGAAAATGTAAATGCAATTACCTCAATCTGAAGCAGGGACTTGAAAAAAGACAGATCAAAAGGCAAATTCCTCTCCAGGATGTTACTACTTCCTACTGGACCTCTGGTGCCACAGACCTGAAGGGTGATTGGTGACAATTCAAAAACCAAAACATGAGCAAAGTGGAGTGGTGTGGCGCTTGCGGCCGACCTTGAGGTAGCGCAGCCTGCAGGTGAAGTCCAAGATGTGACCCAGGTCAGTCTTGGCGTCGCCGTTGTAGCACGTGGGCTTGGCCAGGCGCAGCTGCTGGGAGACGGCGTGCAGCTGCAGGGGGCGCAGGGAGAACACCTCGCCGGCAGCCAGCAACTCTTCACCTACCAACAAACACCATTTGGCTTTTGTTTAGATTTTTTTTCATGACAAATTAATCACAAGAATGAAAAAGTAGAAAGGCAGGAAGCAAACCTTTATGAAACAACTCCTCGGCTAACGCAGCCGTGATGCCATTGATCTCCTGAAAGAGGAAAAACAATGAATAATGTTATAAATCTCTAAAAATCTATTCAAGTACATTAAAAAGTATAGCGGAACCTCGGTTCTCATATGCCCTAGTTTTCAAAAGATTCTTCTTTTTTGCGTGCGTGTGTGTGTGTGTGTGTGTGTGTGTGTGTGTGTGTGTGTGTGTGTGTGTGTCTGTTTTCTCCCAGTTTTTATAAATGTACTTTTTCCCCCAAGATATGTTCCACTCAGCCAGTCATTTATTTCACAGTCTCACACAATAAATGAGCACAAAATACTTTGAAAATTTTGTTTGGACTGCTTTTATTTTGAAGGCATGATTTTCAACACGATGTAATAATGCAGGTGTTGCCCCAACTTGTCAGAGTGTTGCCGAGCACACAGAAAGACGTATTACCTTGAGTGGTTAATAATAGCTTGAATTGCAGAATATGCCTTGCCATCTGTTAAACCCGTTTCACACAACACGTCGGAAAGTGGCAAGTGAAAGAAAGTGAGAAACACGACAGGAGTCAAGAAAACTTTAAAAATGATCCACGTCTCCCCTTCAAGTTGGATACGCCTATGGTGATGTTCACATGCTAATAAGCATGGCTCACATGGCGATGTTTTTGGCAACGGTGCAACAAGTGGCCTACTGTTACACTTGCGCGGTCATGGGATAAACTCATGACATCACTACTGGTTCAGATTAGACGTGGCTAAAAGGCATGTTGGCAAGATTTACTACATGTTAGAAGATGGAATTGTCAGAACCTGAGATCGGTATAAGTGAGATGGAAATTGAGTCACTTTTGAAGTTATACCACAGAGGAGAGAGAATATATGCACATTTTGCCTTAAATAATTAACTTAAATTTAAATAATCAACAACTAATCCATTACCAAATTAATCAACTATTTTGATAAATGATTAAAATTGGCGGACAGATTTTTAAAAAAAAAAAACTACAATTTTACGGAGAGGGGAATGCGAAAACATTTATTGGTGGTAAATCCCCATTTCTTCAAGAATTTGGGGGGTTAAGAAAAACATTTTTTCACACCTCCCCCAATTTTTTTCCCCAAGGTATTTGTAATAGGCACCAATTCTATGCAGATTATTGTGGACCCTCTCTAACGTCCATGGCTGCATATGGCTTGTTACAACAAGATGGTGTTTAAATAGACAATATTTAATTATTTTTGTTTCCCGTGTCAGTTTCACAGTAAACTTCATTTGGGAACGTCAAATAAAGATGGGTGTCTAAACTCACATAAAGGTTGAAGTGAAGGAAGGCGGAGAGGTGAGTGGGCGTAGCCGCCGGAAACTGTCGGAGCAGCGCCTGCAGGTAGACCTCCAGCTCCTTCTGCCGACGCTCTACCAGGCTCTTGGAGTTTTTGCCCAACATCTTCTTGGGCGGGAGCAAATGCCGGTCCACTTTGTTCTCAGCCGCCAACTGGAAAGAAGAAAACGCAGTCAAAACATGCAATTGCCAACATGAGAACACTCGCTGCTGTAGGCCACGATGTGTATCCACATGTTCACAAGCAGACTAACCCACTCCATCTTAAGACATCGAGTCACACAGTCCTAGTTTTTCTATTGTGACAAAAAATATTGGGGAGGTCTGATTCCACGTTTACCTTCTCATGGAGGTCGTGAAAGTCACTGTAGCGATGCTTCACTGTCCACTTGTGCTCTCCATCCAACACTTCGATGATATAGACCTGAAAGGGCAAACAACTCACTTTGTCTTTAGGCTGCGGCTATCGAATACCTTGAGCATTATCTACTTTACCATGAAAGAATATCAAAACCAAATATCCATATGAGGTATAGGTATTATTGTTGTCTTTGTACGGTAGCCACCATCACATGCTACATTAGAGTATCTGCGACTTTTAACTGGCCTGACATCGCACGGTCTGGCCGGTGCGTCGGCGACCGAGAGTTAAGTGTTTGTTAGCCAGTCTGTGCATTACGTGCCTTGTTTACCAACGTATTGCGTGTAGAAGTCCAACAATTAATCGACAACTAATCACTTATCAAACATAATGTACAATGTATGTATTATTTTAACAATGCCTATTTGTTAGGCAGAACCATTGTAACCATTTAAATATTCATCATTGTTGATTCGTAAGAATGTGATTTCTGTTCCCATTCGAATTTTCGTCCCGTCCAATTCGTGCATATGAACGTCCTAAATTTTTTTTATTTTTTATTACCGCGTGGAATAAAACATACATTTCTGGGGGGTGCGGGGGTTTATAATACTTTCAGTGAAACCGACTTCCAGCGATAAATTCCTTTTGTTTCAGTATACAGTACTTGACCAAAGATGATTCGGATTCAGACAGCGTGCTATTTAGCACTTCGCTCGTGCAGTCCAGTCCGTCTTGTAGACTCAAAACGACGGTCGAGTGAAAACGAAACGCAAGGACGCAGTAATTCTAATACGTCGACGATTCAAACACGACCCGTTTTACCGACAATTTCTCGCCGACGGACGACCCTTTTTTAACCACAAGCTAAGGGTAAAAGGCGGAAGCCAATCTTACCGTGTAGTTTTCCACCAACTCAGAGCCAACAACACACACTTTTCTTTCTGACAGCTCCTCTGTGAACGGGACGGGTTCCATTGTCGTATCGAGGCAAGAATTGCGACCTGTCAAGGGGTAAACAGTGTCATTTGAATCGACTTTTTTGCGACGTAACTTGAGTTTATTCGCTCGCCGTCGGCTGCCATTTAATTTGTTGTCACACCAAGCAGCTGACTTCTTCTTTTCCTCGAATGTGATGGCTTGGACCCAAATATGACGCAACTCCCCCCTCTTCAGGTAATATCTTGTATTGCAGTTTTTTCTCAAGCTTGGCGACTTCTATGGAAAACATTTTTATATTTATTCGCTATCCTGACGTAGGATCCATGTACTGTACATTAGTAGTTAATAGCTATTAGCTACGAGTACTACTACTGGAGTACTAGAAGTTAACTAGTGGAGTTTTATCATGTCAATGAAAGGAGGAATTGAGGGTAAAAAGGATGAAGGAAGGACGAAAGGACACGATAACGTCACATTCATCTCCATCTATTTAATAGATGTTAATAAATGCAGATGCAATAAATAAAATGCGTATACTGTATCCACCTTTGGACTACTCAGTTCTGTATACCGTGTATGAAAGAACAATTTAACAGGTTTTATTCAAATATGTAATACGCATCTGAGCCACATGGGGTCACTCGACACCTTTGATATTTGATTTTCAAAGTTTTCCTGAACGAAAATCCAAGCTTGGGCGACGTTTAATGACGTTCCTACTTATGACATAATCATGTAGAGTATATATGTTTGATTGTAATGTCCTGTTATGATGTGCCAGATTGGTCCTTTAAAAATATATACTATTATAAGGTCTTATGGAGATTAAGTTGGATAACGTTTTATAATTTAGTTGAAAGTGAGAAATTTACTTGCTTTGCCCCGAAAAAATAGATTTTTGAATTTTAGTTTAAGCTTTAAGACTCCTCCCACATGATTGAAACACATTAAACATACTTTGTTTGCAAAAAAAGTTGTTGGGGAAAACTTGTGTGCCGAATGTTGTGTCGAGTGACTCTGCTGCTGGTGTCAATCATCGAAGGGGGCGAGGCTCAAAAGAAAACAGAATTGGATCAAATTTCATCTGCTGGCAGAAGCGGATTGAACCATTTGTGCAAATGGGGGGGGGGATTGGACGGCAACACGTTCACCACCATAAACGCCAGCACGTGCGAAAACGCGTACATACGTGCTAATACTTCATAGTACGACGTAGATGTTGCGTAACGTTACTACAATATATGAGGCGAAGGTAGCAGTCGGGAATAAAAAGAAGGCAGGATAGGTGGTAGACTGGCTATCCCCCTATTTGGAATACCCTACTGGATAGTTCTACCACTTTAAGTGTCCTCTTCACTGGGTCAGAGCCACAGTTCAGTTGAATGCTTAAGGAAGATTAAAGTGTTACAACACGTAGCCCAAATTTTGAAGGGGGGAAAAAAAGACAATCGCCCAGGAAAAACAAACAACCTCGACAAAATCAAAACTGCATTTAATAACTCGCTTTAAAAACTCGCCAGGCGACGCTGCGTGCAATTCCTGTGAGGTGAAAAAGACAAGCGTCGCGAGGGCCGAGGAGGGCGTGACGCGCAGCCAGAGAAGGCTCGCAGGCAAGCGGGCAAACGAGGCAACGACGAGAGGGCTATGCGTCGGCCCAAGCCAGACGTCAAGAAGAAGAAAAGCCACAAAATTGTCAAAAGGTAGACCGGTCGGGGGGCGACGGCAAGACACTCAAAAGTCCTCTTTGTTGAGGATGTGAACAAAGGAAGCAGCTTCACTCTAAAGGAAGATGCTCTCAAAGGAGATGTGCGGGCGAGAAGCCCGGCGGGGTGGCGTGCAGGCCCGCAGCGAGAAGCGCAAGGCGGCCGGTGGCTATTTGAGAGGACGCAAGCATCCTCATCCTCACGGAAGACTCCAGAGGCCCACCAGCAGCACTACTTTGCTGCGCCTCCGGCCCATCAATGTCCAAGGTAATCGAGCTCGGGGCATGCGCGCCCCCAAGAACACCAACCAGTTTCTCATGCACGAGAAGTACCAGATGATGCACATGCGCTCCGATTCCATGGGCAGCGACACCGGGGGAAGCTGCTCCGATAGTGAATCGGAGCTCACTGACATGGACTCGTACCTGGGCGCCCTGGAGAACGCCAGGGGAGCCCTACCGGACGGTCTGGAGCGAGAACCAGACCTGAAACCGCCAAGTGGGATGCGGCAGGACCAGGTGGTCCAACACGAGGACAGCATGCAGTACTTCCCGTCCGAGGATGACCTCCTGCAGAGCCACAACTTTATGCAGCGGGACTTTGCGCAGTTCTGTGACTTTCTGACATCATAAACAGGCAGGTTTGTGCCTACGTCATCATGAGGTGTCAACAAGAAGTGTCTTTTGTACAGTACATTGAATTTCCCTTGAGGGAATCACAATGAGTATAATAAATTCTATTGGAAAAAAAATCAAGTTTGGTATTTTTTTGGTTGAAATACATACACAGTTGTTTGCAGAAAAACTTACCTATGTACTGTTTTTGGTGATCAGGCTAAAGCAATAACAGTGGATTTTTTTTTTTTTTGCATCTTGATGCTGAGGTGAGTTGAGGAGCTTCATTTTGTGCAGTTATGATATGTTATGAACATTTTTGGCAGGTTTATGCTGTCAATTTCTTTTTTTTAAAACACTGAAACTCTGCATATTGTGATTTGCCATGATGTTGGTTGTGGCATCTTGGGGCATAATTGAGTTTAGAAAATTAATTTAAACAAAAACAAAAAGGGATGTTTGATTTGCTGCTGTTTTTGTCCCACACACAAAGGTTGGTGGGAGTGAGCCCAAGCGGCCAATCAGCATTAAGCTTGCTGCACATGACTGATGGATGCTGCCTGTTATCATGAGACAAAAAAAAAGTCAATCTCTTTTGATTGTTATTTTTGCAAGTGTGGCATCTTTCTTTAAAGGACATAATACCATAGTGACATGAAAACACAAAATTCTAAAAATGCATCTAATGTGTGGTAGGTAGGACCCCCCCCCCCCCCAAGAAAACAGCCCCCCAACACCACTTTTATTGATCCAACACAAAATTGGATCGACGTGCCAATTCATGCCAGGACACATAACAAAGTCTCATGGGTCAAACTGAATAGGAAGTCAACCATTTTGGTTTGAAGCGACCAATTTGGGCAAATTCACTCCATACTATTCACTGGAAAGTTAGGAAAAAAATTAACCCGACACCAGTTTCACCAGTCGACAAGAAATTGGGTGAATATGTCTTTCGCGACAGGACACACAAAAAAGTCTCAAGGACCTCATATCTAAATTGAACAGGAAGTCGACCATTTTGATTTGAATTACATTATTTTGGTCACATTCCAAAACTCCGACTTGGAATTTGCTCAAACCGTGAGTACATTTTGCCTTCTGTCCATCCAGAAAGCCCAAAACTGTTAACAAGCCTTAACCCAGTGAGGGACAGTCCAGGGAAGGCATTAAACCTCTTTAGTGTGTCATAAACCAATCACAGCCATGTTGAGTCAAACTGTGAGCTGTGCAAAACAATGCAGCATGTTTACATGGCCAGGAAGCATACGTGTTCATTTTAGTGGCCAATTTTTCAATTTTATCCCTCTCAAAACAGACTTGTTGTTGCATAAGTGTAGATGAAGGAGAAAACAGCTGCAGTAATACACGAATCAAGCAGAAGAGGGGGAAAAAAGTTAAAATATTTTGAGAAAATAAACCTGTTTGACTAGTGCAAACTAGAGTTTTTAAATTGAATTATTTATGATTTATTTTAGGGATTGGTCATCAGCAGAGATGTTCATAAATACCAATTTTAATTTTTATTCTAGTCCATTGTTATAATTAACTACTCACTGTAATGAAATCTACATTTTAGTTTTGCAACCACTTGACAAAATTAAAATTGAGTAAATTCAACACCATATTTTTTCAGTGTACTTTTTTAAAAATTAAATTTTGACTTCACTTATGTTATTACTACTGTACTTGTAAATTTGTTTTGAGTGCAAAATTGTAGATCCACACCGTCAGGAATGCAGAGAAATTCCTCTTGAGCTTGAATGGCTAATACACACACACACACACACACACACACACACACACACACACACACACACACACACACGTCTGTCTGTGTTCAT
>CAAKHF010025289.1:18549-36775 GCA_901007745.1 Hippocampus kuda | reverse complement strand
CACACACACACACACACACACACACACACACACACACACACACACACACACACACACACACACACACACACACACACACACCACAGATAGTGTCACACTAACCTGCAGTGTTAGTGTCACACCAACCTGCAGTTTGTGTTTGCACAGTCTTAGGGTTTCCAATGTGTGTCTTTGTGCTGGTCATTTGGGTCCTGTTGGCTCCACGGGTCCTGGTTCAGGTTGACTCACTCACACACATGCACACACACATACACACGTCAAATTACATTGAATGTTTATTGCTTTTATATTCCGCTTTCACTAGCACAAAACTACCAATGCTTACTATCTTTCAAAAAGTGTATGACGAGAACAACCAAATGCTCGTTTTTGTTATGCCCCCAGAGGAACTTGTTGAAGTAGTTTTGTTGTCGAAGTCAGGTTGAGTTAGCTGTTGTCATGGAGTTGCTGGCTCAGCTCAGATTTCCACCACAAGACCATCTTGTGTGTGAGTGTGAGGGTGCCCCCCCCCCATTCACAGAGGGTCCCACCTCCTACCCCTCCCGCTTGAGAGGGTCCCGGGCTTCCAAAAACCTATTTTCAACCTCGCACTGCTCCAAATACAGTACTACACTCAATAATTGTACATGACACACACAGTTACTCAAGAAAATTGAGTCTAAAGTTTAGTGTAAAGCATATCTAGTCCAAGGTCTGATCTAGTCTAAAGTCAGATATGGTCCGAAGAGTGTGAGAGTCTCAGCTTTGGTCTAGTCCAAAGTCATATTTAGTCTAAATGCTAGTGTATTCTACTCTTAAATCTGGTTTGGTGGTCAAAAGTATGGTCTTGTGTAGTCCAAGGTATGTTCTCGTGTAGTTCAACGTCTGGATAAATCAAAATGTTTTTCGAAAGTCAAATCTAGTCCGAAAGTCTGGTGTGGCCTAGTCTAAAGTCTGGTTTAGGCAAAGTTTGGTCTAGTCTAAAATATGATCTAAAAATCCGGTTTGGTATATCTTCAAAATGTGTTTTAGAACATCTTATTAAAAAACTGTGGATGTCCCTTACCTAATATATACAGAGTGGAAACTCATTCAGGCACAGGTGCGTCCCAAATACAAAGACTGCACCGTTACTAATAAGGTTTGTGGCCCACACCCGTCAAAATGTCTTTCAGACAAGTCTGCCCTGGGATTGGTGTTAAACACTTCAAAGTACAGGCGGTCCTCAAATTACGCTGGAGTTCGCCTCCAATGCTAGTGTAACCCCAAATCATTCGTCAGTGGGAATGCGGCAATCTATGCTAATGCAGGAGTGAATTACAGTAAATACCGGTGTGAATCAATGTGCAAAACAATCAAATGAAAATGCCACCAGGCTATATATTCTTGTAACGACCAGTTAAAGTTGTGCACAACGTTTGGACCCTTGAAATGTTGTGTCTTGGCCAGTGTACACTGAGGACTCCCTCTCATTTTCATATTTTTATTCGCTGTTAGCAACCCACCAGTTAAGAATCAGTGTCTATCTATCTATCTATCTATCTATCTATCTATCTATCTATCTATCTATCTATCTATCTATCTATCTATCTATCTATCTATCTATCTATCTATCTATCTATCTATCTATCTATCTATCGTTTCATAGTTGACTTCATGACACAAAAGCAAATAACGTGCAAATATGGTTTGAGTTTTTGTTCAGCCAATCGGAGAAGGAGCTCAGTGTGTTGCCAGGAGGAAGAGGAGGAAGAAAAGTGGACTGGAGATACTTTTTCCACTAAGGAGTGGAAAAGTACAGCAATCCTCTCAGGGGGTGGAGCCTTCTACACCCAGCCAATCCTTTCGCAGACAAACAAATGGATTGACAGCAGCGGCATGCAATTGAGAAGCCTGTTTTTTTTCCTCCTGTGTGTGCGTGTGTACGTGTGTTAACTTGAAGATTGTGTAATTCAGTAGAGGCATTTACTTTTATTGTATTATGAGTGTGGTATTTCCCTTTGTGGATGACTCAAAATATACAAATGAAAATTCACAATTTTTTCCCCCAAGTACAGTTTCCCTACAAACGATTTTTAGAATGAAAATAGGATTTTTTGGAAAGATTTTAATCTCAAAGTATACAAAACGTGTTCCCTCAAATACATTACATTTTCCACCAATGTACAACATTCCCCCTGAAATACATTACATTGAAAGTATACATTTTTGTTAAAAAAACACAACTATAAAAAATATTGAAAATCGATAGCACTTCTGATGAAAATACAAAACATTGTTTTTTCTGAGAAATAGACAAATTTTCCTTTAGTGTGAACCTTTGTTCACCCTTACGTTTTTTTAAAACTCTCACCGTCAGGTAGTCCCACCCTAACGAGATTTTACTGCGTGTGCTTATTTGTTTTATTTGTTTAAACCTATTGGTCCACATACAAACAGTAGCACTTGTTTTGACTGCTACCTCCTTCAGTAACTCAGCCGTCTGGCAATACACCATGGGGAATTATTGACTACACGAACCTTGTACGTATGTATGTTTTTTTTTTTTAGTTCATTGTACGTGCGTTCCATTCAAAACGCCACGAGGTTGCAAACTAACGTTGACATCATTCAAACAGGACGGACAGTAAAAGCATTAAAAAATGCATGACTTCCTGAAACGCGAGGTGACAAAAAAAGTCACAGAAGAGTCGCAATGCTCACGTCTAGAACGTCCTACGCGGGACTTGCCGTCCTTGTGTGCTGTGCGCGCGCACTGGGACCAAAACACGGAAGTGATTGTGGAAACCAAACCGCAATGTGACGTTTGAACTCGCTGTTTAAATCGGTTTACTCAAGCATGGATCGTTGATTCATAACCATTAATCCTTAATATAAACTGATCCTTAACATTTGGCTCCGCCTCCCCTCTTTAATCGCCGTGAAAGTTTTATCTCCCTCTCGATTATTTAGCCGCCAGGTTTTGAGTTCGGGCAACGACCCGATTTTCAAATTAAAATCAATAGTGTCTAATACCTCAATAAAACATATAGTTTAGTATGTATTTGAACGTTTTATATAGATTGTCAACCGTTCCTTACCGAGATGTTATGGCTTTTTAAATTTTAGAAACGATGTGACCCATACAGGGTCTGTGTGTGCCCTACGATTGGCTGAAAAACAGTTCAGGGTATACCCCGTCTACTTTATTGCCCGAAGACAGTCGGTATAGGCTCCAGCACGCACGCTACCCTCTCCAGAATTTGGAAAATTTATACCTATAATGTAGATCTATTTTTTTCCCCCTAAGGTCCAACAAAGCATAGCTTTCGCTGGCTTGGGCGATGTGATCACACACACACAAACAAATGACTAAGGTGGAACGTCTTCCGGGAGCTTGGAGGCAAGAAAATGGGACTTTTAAAACCCGGAAATGTTCCTAAAACAGACAATACAGTACCTGGGTGAAGCCTTTGCGTCATCTGCTGGCCAAATTGAACCTAGCACGCTTAACCGGAGTACTGTAAACCCTGGCTGCAGCATATTGGAGGCTGGTCTCGCCGTGAGATGAACGAAAACGTTTTCGTCCACACGTATTGTCGCCCTCCAAGAACCTTTTTTTGTTAAACTATTTCCTTGGTGGCTGTAAAGATGCACCGTCTGATGACATCACACTTTATTTAACAACGTAAATTACATAACTGTCCGACCGAAACCCAAATACTAACCTCAACCATGCAAGGAGTGCGTCCTCTGCTGTATAAATATGGTACTGCTCCCATCCCACCCATTTCCACGTGAAGGACGTGTTTTGACCACAACTTTTGAACCCATCTCCGGACACTCAGAACCACCGTCAACTCACCCATTTTCAGGGCCCTTAAATGCGCTGGATGAGCTCTGGTGTTTCTACAACTCTCTCTTCAGCACAGACCTCTATTAAGTGGAATTTCTGACCCCTTCCATCAAGCAGTTCAGTGAACCCCCCACCCCCTCCAAAAAACAGGCTTAATTTAAGACTCTAATTTATACTTACATTTCAACGCCAGTGTAGGGTTCACTCCGCTTCTCTCACCAAAAGTAAGCTGGGATTGAATCACGCTCACCAGCGACTCTAACGATGAATCTTTAGAAAATGTATGAATGGGTGATTACCTCTTTTATCTGTAGTAATTGTTGGGCACAGGTTATCAATAAAGTTGAGTTAGGTGTGTAGTTTCCAGTTTATATGCTACAATTAAAAAAAACATGTTTATGAAAATACTGTATATCCTAAGTGACATTATTCCTGACTGATGTTCATCTGCTCCTCCTCTTGTTTTCGTGTCCTCTCCTTTTCGGCCTCCAGCTCCCGTTGCTCTCTGACATCGGCCTCCTTCAGTTTCTCCTGCACGTCCTCCGGAATGTTGACCTCCAGCAGGTTCTCCATGCCCTGCTCCGGCTCGTCCCCGATCAGCACCTGCAGATTTGACGACCGCCACGTTGGGTGAAACCAACATCAGCTTCAGACTGGGAGTGATGTCACATTTGCAGTTGCGCCTTAGCTGCTGCTAATTAATTGCAAAAGTGATCAGCAAAGAGAAATCCAGATCGGCTCACAACATAGAGGACAATGTTTATGATCCTGGTTTATGATACAGCGTTTACACTTGTAATCAATTGGTTGATTGGTCATACCTCAACCAGTTTTTCACATGCGATGGTGACTCTGGGGTCTTTCTCCCATCGGTGGAATTCCCTCACAATGACGTAGACGTTCTTGTCCTTCATAGTCCGTCGGCCATCTTTCGTTGCCATCAGCTACAAGGCAAAATCGATGTGAGTGAGAAGAACATTAACCAAAACATGCCAAAAACAGTTGTGGGAAGTTACTTTTACTCAAGTAAAAGGAGTGGAATCAGTACTTTGACTTGTACCCGGTTTTTTGACACAAGTATCTATACTTCCGCTTAGGCATCACATGTGAGTACTTTTGCCAGCTCTGCTACGTTTGTTTGTTTGTTACCAGCATCAGTGTTTCCAAGAGCATTTTCCTGATATCAGGGTCCTCTTCTCTCTTCTTGTCCTCCGGCAGGTACTGAAGATCCACAGGCAGACCTACACCACCATGACATCACCATCACCTTTGTCATCATCATCCTCATCCATATGACCCATCAGAGCTCGAACCTTCATTGTCCTCCTCACTCAATTCTTCTGGACCGGCCAACGGAAGCAGCAGGAAGGGCAGGATGTCCACTTGATCGCTTAGTAGCCACTCATGATTTGCTGCAGAAGAGTGATCATGTGACAACTGAGAAAATCGAGTTTCATAGCAGAATTTCACTGCCCCCAAAATTAAATGGCTTAATGCGACTGAAGGGTAAAAACAAAAACAGTTGGACTAACAGTTTGACTCTTGGCCACAGACCAAGCGAGTGGGCAACGCACATCCCTCGACACGTTGCAATGGAAAGATTGCATCCCTGTATTGGGTTTTCAGGCTCCGCATACAGTTCTATCCTGTTTAGTAATATACCGGGGTATATAACTGAAGCGCGGAAACAAGGTCTAATAATCATGAATGAAGCAAATGGCTACAAAGAAGAATTGTTCTGAATACATATTTAACAAATAAATGCAAAACATTAAATAAAGTACCTTGACCACTGGAAGAACAAAAAAAATCTTAAAATGAGACTTACCATGAAATAAAATAATTCAAATAGGGGGTATAAGGGCAGATACTAGCCATACTTTGTTTTCTAGTCACAGATACATAGGAAATTATAAATACAGTTAAGTATTGTTGGAAAACACACAACATGTATACTGGCACTGTACTGGTATGTTTTGGGCAGTGGGTATTGCTTATTCTTAAAACCCAGAAAGCTCATCTGGATTTTTGACCAGCAATTACATTTGCCACGTTGGGACTCTCAAATGTAACATAACCCGAACAAAAGTGACCCCAAACCAGACCCCAACTGTTACCAAGCACTAAACCCAAACTACTCCTTCATAATAAATGGATTCATCCATTTCCCATCTCTCACAACAAGTCTTATGAAAGGTTGCCATGCTGGAGCCGTGGCTTCTCACCATAGTCAAAGCAGCAGTTGCGCAGAATGCCAATGACTCCTCCACGCCGCACCGCTGACGCCTGAAACTGTGTGAAGGGCAACAAACGTTGGACCACACACCTGGAACGCACACAACTCAAATAAATTTTCCCTCCTGAAAGGGTTGGAAATGACAATTATTATGATTATTAGTAATAATTATTACAATGCATTTTAGATTATAAACATAAATGTTGAATCAGTATTTTTTTAAATACAAATATCTGTACTCATGCCTAAGTAAGTACGTAAGTGCTTCTGCCACCCATGCATTGAATCTGAAGTGTGTGTGTGTGTGCGCGTGTGTGTGTGTGTGTGTGTGTGTGTGTGTGTGTGTGTGTGTTTTGCCAACACAACAGACCTGTCTTTGTCCATCAGGAAGCGTCTAGCTTCTGGCAGCTGCGTGAGATTGGACAGCAGAGGAGCAAGGTAATGCAGCTTGGCGTGAGGGTTGAAAGCCTCCGTACACAACATGTCCACCAGCTGAGCCAGGCCAACCTCCTCCTGGAGCACCTGGAAAACAAACACGTTGGGTATCATTCCTGTTCTAACGTTAGACAAAAACAGTCCAAAATAAGTCCATTTGGGTCAGAAATTGACCAATCTACTACTTGGTTCAATTTGACCCAATGTTCTGGATTGTTTCCCATGTAACATTTTAAAAAATTAAAAAAAAATCTGGGCCAATATAGTTTAATTTACAGTCAGGTCTAGTTTGTGTAAACACTGATCGACTTCAAAGTCTAATCTTGTCTGGTCTGGTCTCACAAAAGGGTGCAAGTGTAAAGTCTGGCTTAATCTAAAGTCTTGTAAATCTGATCTGATCAGAATTTTAGAGTGTGGTCTGGTCTAAGGTCCGGTCCGTTTTAATCAAGCCTGAAGTCTGTTTTCGTCTAAAGTCTTGTCTGGTTTGGTCTATTTTAAAGTCAAATATCAAGTCAGGTGTGGCTTGAAATGTTAAGTCTGGCCTTGTCTGAAGTTCTGGTCAGAAGTCTTAAAGTATGGTGTAGTCCAAAGTCTCGTCCGGTATGGCTTAGTCTAAACTCGGGTATGAAATGTAAAGTCTGGTCAGACATTAAAGTTCCGGTCTAGTCTAGTCTTAAGTCTGATCTAGTCTAAAGTCCAACAAAAGGCCTTGTCTAACGTCTAATTGATTATTTTAAATGTGGACTAGTCCAGAGTTAGTGTGGTTTAGTCTGAATGTGGGGAACAGGTTTTGTTTTGAGAATGACAGTTCGGATCATGGCAAATATAACAGATCTCGTGTCCTCCCAGCTGAAGGTGTTAGTTGTAAATTGACCAGTGGAGTCCCAGTGTACCTTGAAGAGTGTCTTGCATGTCTTCTCGTGGCGTGTCAGGTTGGAAAGGATGGTGCAGATCTGGTCGGAAAACGGGTACTGCGGATCCTTGAGGTTCTTGAGCAGTGAGGGCACCATACCAACGTCTGTCACCAACACCTTACCGTGAACATACATTCGTAATGGAAAATGAAGCTTCAAACGTGCTTCAGGAACGAGTTGTTGTATTTATTGACTCCTCTAGCTGACACTCTTCAAATTTGGGCTGAAAGTACACAGCCTTGCCATTTCTGAAACACCTTAATTTAAACCAACAGTGCCAGCTAGAGGAGTAAAAAAAATAAATAATAATTAAAAAAAAACACACCAACCATTAAGAGGCAAAAAGATGACCGTTGTGTTGACCTTATGTCTCAATACTTATGGACCTGATGCGTATTTGCAGGACGCAGCAGTGTGGATTACCCCCAGTTACCTGGTGCAGAGTCTCGTCGGCCGAAAGGTTGATCAGGATGTGGTAGCAGTCCTTTGCGATGGCGATGGAGGGGTCGGACGTCAGTGCAAAAAGAGCGGCTATGAAGTCAGGTTTGGTGCGGAGGAAGCGGCAGCCATCTCTGCAAAAAGAAAAACAAAACAGCAATGTGTGATCAATTGTGGTTCATGCTCATCATTTTATATGCAGGAAAAGCTTGATTGTCATATACTGTAATGCCGCTCACCTGTTTCCTGACAAGCCCAGGATGTAGCTGGTGGTGTGACCTTTGACGTCAGGTCGCGTCGCAGGTGTCAGAAAGGAGAGCAGCTCGGTGGCCTCGGAATCGCTCAGCATCTTCAAACATTAATGGAAAATAAAACATTCATTTGTGATTGTCAGTGAACAGATCATAAAGCTTGGTTAACATCCGGGACTGGAAATCGTAAATTTGAAACACAGTTACCATTTTTTTAAAACAGATTTTTTTGGGAGCAATACCAAGGACATCTGAATTGCTGTGGAATGCAATGATAAACAAACTTCACTTCACAATCTGTGTGGGCGTGGCTATATTAATTTGCCGTCTTGTTACATCACAGTGGGGTGGAAGCGCAGAAAGGCTCACTCACGGTGATTCAGAAGTGGGCAGCTAATAATGATTTATTTACAAATTTGATCTGACCCTTGATGGGTAGACAAACCTATTTGTATACGCACATAAAAGTCAAATTTGAAGCATTGCTATAAGTTAAAACATGATTTGTACTAGACTTGGCGGAAATTAACGGTCAGTGCCAGATACGAAAGTGTATTAATATAACTCGTAAGAAGTAATGTTAATTTTATTAATACACTGTATTAGGTTGACTTCGCGCAAACGTATAGCGCGCTAGAAGAGGCAAAAGTCACTTTTCCGGGGAAATGCGATGGTCGAACGTGCAGTTTCGTTTCATTGACCTACCTTTAACTTGCTAGACAGCAGTTGGTCTCATTCTGCTTTTCATTTGTTAATTTAAAATGCGAAATGTCATGCGTCTTTCAAACTCTCACGTGTAGAATCCGCCGTAGTTACCCAAAACACATCCGGCAACGAGACCTGCACCGGAAGCTTCTACGGTAAAACACTGGGACAAACTGAGAAGCTTTCCGTGATTCCCATGGAATCACGACTATATCATTGTGCCGGAAGAAAAACGTCTACAATTAATTATGAAGAAAAGTAGGTTCTCAAAGCACGTATTTTCCGTCCAACCATACGCTGTGACATACTATTCATGTTGTTTAAAACATCCCTACTCCTGCGTTGTATGCCTTTGCGTCCAAAGTTACCCAGATTCGCCGATAGATGGGGACATTGTGAAGACGTCACATTCTCGCGGTAAGTGCAAAATATCGCGGTGTTTCTACCGACATTTCGTATGCATCCACCGCGGTCTCTGCCTGCTTGCTTTTTCAAATCCAATTTTTTTGCAGAGACGGAAGTGAGCATCCAAGACGTCCGTGCATGAATCAAACACCTGAGTGTGTTAGTTGACAGATTCCTCGGTAAGAATTCCCAGGAGAGACGACCTACTTAAAATGTAAAAAGATTTATAACACCAGTCGCCGAAAAATGGCGACTCTGGCCCGCTACCACACACACACACACACGCGCGCATACATACAAAGCAGGGTTGTTTGTTAGCTAAGTGGCTAATGGGGCGTAGCATGCTCGTTTACGTTGATGCGCTTCTATCGGAACTAGCACATAATATGGTTTGTAATAGTATCACAATGATGTCTTGCCGTCTAAAATGATGCACACTTAAAAAAAACAAACAACGTGAATCACTGGTCATTCCAGATGTATGTTACTTGTAACCGAGGTCAAGTCAATGCCTAACGCGTCGTTGTTTGTGTTCTTGTTAACGTGTGAATCAGTTGACGTTAGTGTAGCGTTTTGTAGAAACTTATGTGATGGAAGGAGTTTGTGTGAAGCAGTTTTTTTAGGTTCTGGCAGAGCAATGGCCTGCTGACGTCATATCCGCCATCAAGAGCAGTCTGCCGATGATTTGAGCCTCATTTCTTCAAACTTTATTTTGAGTAAATGCTCGAAAAACTTTCCATGTTGGGTTGCTGCTTTATTGGATGTAATATTTATGGAATGAGTTGGATCAAGTAAATCTCTTCACATTTGTGTCTGTTTACACGCAAATAGTGACATTTTTGAGGCATTTTTGTGCTGCGTTGCAAGACTGAGCTCATGACTCTGGTTGCTGGCTGTGTTCCCGATGATCTGCTATGTCTTATGAATGTGCTTTTTGCTTTTTCTGGCCATTTAAAAGGATCTTGACTGTGTTTCATCTGCTGATTGCTGTGCAATTTACAATGGAAGCTTTTCTCTTCACTACACTGGTTGTTTCCCCTTGGTTTTTTTTTTTCAGTTTTTTTGGAATTGCTTGTTGTACTTTGGTCTAGTGCCCACTCAAATGATGTTTTGATTTGTTCCTAAAGAGTTGTTGTTGCTGCTGCAAATTCTTCATTTTGGCCATATTTCTGAGGATAAAGCGGTTCGGAAGATGAATGAATGAAAGATCCAGGCCACTTCAGCACACAAGGACACCTCATGACTTAGGTTGCCAGTGTGTACTGGGTAGTAAATAGTCGTATGGACAGCATGCCTCTATCTGCTATTGCCTTTTCCACTGGTTCTACCCAGTTCCAAGTAGAGTTGCACCATTTGCCCACCCTTAGGGTGTCCTCACTGCTCTTGCTAGATGTGATATGGTTATTTTCCACTTTGGAAGTTGACCTGTGTCGCTTGATGGAATGTGGCAGTGAAGTTGTGCTTTAGGTTTACTGAAATCTCCCTTCTGTTCATATTGGGATATCTTCCCTGATTGGCTGGAAACCTGCCAATGTTTGTGCCTTTTTTTTTCCAACACTCTAAAATGGTGGCATAGACTTGTTGAAATAGGAATTGGAATCATGGAAGTACTCTATGTTGAAGCGATGGACTCTGACTGGGAGGTGAGCTTTGTCTTAGGGAGGAGCGAAGTTTGGCCTGGGTTGTTTGTGGAAGTTAGGAGAGTCTTCGCCGCATGCATGTCCATGTGCAATCCAGGCGCATTTAAAGGAAAAAAACATTCGGTGGTAATCTGATTTCCGAGTTTGTTTCTCCACAGAAATGAATTACAATTATATATTTTTTCCAATTCATTAAAAGCACATTTTTAATACTGTACGTATTGTAGTATTTGTGTGCTTTTTAAGGGGCTTGGCCCAGTGAGTGACATCAGGAGCTGGAGTTGGATTGGCCAGTGGTAAGTCTGCATGTGAGCGTCTGGGTTTGAGGCCTACAGCAGCTCCTTGTGTGTTTTCATTTTGTATTTTTTCCCCATTAGCAACGAAAAAAAAAGTCTGAAAGTGCATTGGCCACTGTGGATCGCCTTTCCCACTTACCAGAGCATTGTAGGTAAACTAATTGCTCAATTATTTTTTTTTCTTGACTTCACTTTGACCACAGGGTATGTGAAGCTTGCTAAAGCACATGTAAAGTTACCTTATTTGTCTTTCCTTTTAGAAATGTTGATTAATTAAAAAAAAAATTGGCTTGGTTCAGCTGATCAAATACCTTACTTTTTCTCTTCCTTTTTTTCCTCCTGTTTTGTTGTTCTTGTTTGGTCGAATAGGGTCTTCATCCAAACAATCACATGTAAAACAACTCCCACTGCCCAGGAAGCGAATCGACAGAGGATTTGCTGAATCAATATGAAATGGGGGCGGGGGCATTGCAGGGCATCAATTGATAAATATTTTAACGCAAATTTCCTGGTAAGTCACGGTTCCACTGTTTTAACATAGGTCATTAGAAAAAACCTTTTCAGGAACCTTTTTTTTTGGGGGGGGGCTAATAGCGGTAGGGCTACGTTCCTATTCGTCGCAAGTAATCAGCATTATTGTATTGTTGGTGTGCTTTGTAATGACATTGACCTTGGTTCGGAAGTCAGCTGACTTGAAATAGTTTGACGCCTTGTTCATACAGGTTGGTGGCGCTGTGTATGTTTTTGTCTGAATATTTTGTTCAACGTGTTTTCATGGCATTGCTGTGTGCTTTGAGATTTTCCAATGAGCTGCTGGTATTTTGCTGGATGGTTATTTGCTCATGCTAATATAAGGCTAATGTGCGGGTCGGATAATGATGTGCTCTGTTGGGTTTATGCGTTTCTCTGGTAGTGCTACGCTGTTGTGGTATCATGGCCTTTATGTGCTACTGCCTTTTTTTTATTTAATCTGGTGGATGCCAATTAAGATTAGAAAATGTTTCTCATGCATATCTAAGTGTTGAAGGAAGTGTTTTTTTTTCTTTTTATTGGACAACTGTTAAGGCTTTGTTTAGGTGTCCAGCAGAGGTAGACCCAAGCCGGGATCGAACTCTGCACTGTGAGGTGGACGTGTTAACCAGTCGACCACCGTGCCACCCAGTGGTCACAACTACTTGTAAATCTTAAATTAGCTTAGCAATTAGCTTGGATTCTCCATCTTCTGTTGTTTACTCTTCGTCAACCCTTCGTGAGATCTTATTCCCTGACAGGAGGCGATGATAACTGTCAGGTGTCACTCCGGGACGTCTTAACCTCCTAAGACCCGAGCTCTTGCAAGGCATGCATTTTTATTTTATTTTTATTTTCTCTTTGATATTTAGGCTAATTGGGACCTGATGAGTGTAAAAACTAAGAATTATCTTTTTACATGATGTAACATCCTCGTAAGTGGACGCCAGGCCCTTGTAGTCCAAAATTTAACATTATAGTCTTGACAACCAAAAACGTCATGTCCACACATGTGGACGCCAGGTCCCAGGAGGTTAAACCACACTATTGAGCCAGCCTCATTGTTCTCTAACTGGTGTGGCATATGTGGCACCGCCTGCTTTCTGAGCATAGGTGACGTAAGGCATTGTGCCACATTAACGTGTGCACTTGCATCTACCACAGCTCACCTTTTATGGGAATATCTCTGCGGTTCAAACATCAGGGGGAAAAAAAACCCACCCAAAATCTGTGATTCTCAGTTTTGCTATGCAACGTGTTTAATGAGGCTCAAAATGCTAATTTTGACTTGCAAACTGTGACCGCTTATTTTCAGCCTTGCGTTCAATGGTGGCACGTAAGATAAGCATGACATCCCCGGCATTGATTTTAAAATGGTGCTTTTTTGTTTTTTTATTGTCATCCAATTTTACATTCCATTTGTTAGCCGATCAAATGACAGAATTGCATCAAGCTTTTCCCTACATGACAACCCATACTATACTACTGCGAAGGTTACTCGATAGTAGAGCAGTTTAATGTGGAAATCAACCTGATGCAATGGAAACATGGGAAAATGTGTACTGAGCAAGACCATACTGATAGGTTGAAACAAGGTTTTTACATTTTTGATTCTACTAAAATGTCACATACATTGGGCGGAGACATGTTTGGGGCCCTTGTTTTGGAGATCTTGTAGGTCTTTACTGATTCTGTGCTCTGTTAATTGTGGCCTGCTACATTTATTCTATGACATAAATGCCTGTATACAAATTTAAACTGTCCCTGCCTGATGTTAATTCTGTTTTGGAAACTTGAGCTCATTACTCTCCAAGTAGTAGACTAAATTCAAGTGTTAAAGATGGGCTTCGAGTTAAGCTTTCTTTCATTTTTTTTTCTCTTCCTCTGCAAATGTTTTGCACCTTCACCCCTAATTCCTCACTAAAGAACCGCTGGTTTCCAAATGTTTGGTTAGGATGGCCCAAAAAGTTCCACGTTTTGGAATAAAATATTACATGTTTGCCATATATCTGGAAACCAGGGGTCTGGTTTCTTTGTTCCTCATCTGACGGCAGTGTTGCTCTCTCCCCAGGTTGTAGGCCTGTTGATTAGCTGTCAGTATGGCGGTAGTCATCAGACTGCAAGGTCTGCCCATAGTGGCCGGCACCATGGACATCAGGCACTTCTTCTCTGGCCTCACCATCCCTGATGGGGGCGTGCACATCGTGGGTGGCGAGCATGGCGAGGCCTTCATTGTCTTTGCCACCGACGAGGACGCTCGGCTGGGAATGATGCGCACAGGTGGGTCCATTAAGGGCTCCAAAGTGTCGTTGTTGCTCAGCAGCAAGACAGAAATGCAGAACATGATTGAGTTGAGCAGGCGGAGGTTTGAGGGTGGCACGGCTGCACCTGAGACTGCCACACCTACGACAGCTAATCGCCCAACTTCCGCGGCAACTATACCCACCATACAGTCGGCCGCAGCGGGAAGAAGTGGTAGCCATGGAAACCCCAGTTTCAGTAATACTCCCGCAGTGGTGACTGCAAGCTCTTCACAGGAGAGTCCGATTCACAAAGCCACTGCTAGCCTGGCGAGTATGGTGCCCAACTTTCCTCATGGCTACAACGCTGCCTCCGCCATTACAACAGCCCTGACGTCTCTCAACGCAGGCCCGCCGCTCATCGCGCCCATGCCCTCCATGCCAACGATGCCCACGTTACCCACTGTTCCTCCTCCTGTGTCGTCCTTACCCCCTGTCCCTACTGTCAGCCAACTTTCCCATGGGCCTCCTGTACCCCCAATGTCCCACCTCTCACATATGCCTTCTTTGCCACCTTTCAACCCCACCATGCCCCCACCCGGAGGACTTGCCACAGGCCTCCCCCTCAGTACCCCAAACCCGATGCTGTTCAATCCCCTCACTCCTCTTGCGTCTCTGGGCCTCCAGGCTCACATGAAGGCAGCTGCAGCCACAGCCACTGCAATTGGTGTGTCCAATCCAGATGAGTTGTTTGTCCTCTTGCAGAACCTCTCATTCTCCTGTTCAGAGATGGAGATCAGGGATTTTTTTCGAGGTTTGGGGGTGGACGCAGTGCGCTTGTTGAGAGACGGCCAAGGTCGTCCGACCGGCCGAGCCATGGTCAAATTTTTCTTGCCCCAAGATAGCTTTGAAGCAGTGAAGCGGGGTGGTGGCATGATGGGTCAAAGGTTCATCGAGGTCACCCCGGGCTCTGAGAGGCAATGGGCCACCCTCAATCACAGCACGATGGGTCTGACTTCTCAAAATTTCGCTAAACCAAACATTCAAGACCAGAACCAACGCCATACTCAAGCCAGCGACATGGGTCGGGAACAGCGAGGGAGGTCTAGATCTCCACATCGTCAAGAGTTCTGTGTTTACCTGAAGGGCCTCCCTTACGAGGCTGACAAAAAACAGATCAAGGAGTTCTTCAAGAACTTGTCCGTGGTGGAGGACACTATGTACATCGCCTACGGCCCCAATGGACGAGCCACAGGAGAAGGCTTTCTGGAGTTCAAAACGGAGCAGGATTACAAGACTGCACTGGGTTCCCACATGCAATACATGGGTTCTCGCTTCATCCAAGTGCACCCCATCAGCTACAAGGGAATGCTGGAAAAGATTGACTCCATTCGTAAGCGCGAAGCAATGCAGAATGATGGCAAGAACCAGGATGGCCTCAAAACGCCAAGAAACTGCGCTCATATCACCAACATCCCTTACAATATCTCCAAGAAGGATGTGCGTGCCTTCCTGGAGGGCATTGGGCTTTATGAAGACACGCTAAAGGTTCTGACTGATAGCCACGGCAATGGTTTAGGGCAGGCGGTCTTCCAGCTTCAGACCGAGGAAGACGCCCGTAAAACGGAAAGACTTCACCGCCAGAAGCTCAATGGCCGTGATGCATTTGTTCATCTCGTGACCTTTGAGCAGATGAAGGAAATTGAGAGGAACCCTCCGCCCCAAAACAAGAGAGGCCAAAGAAGTCAAATCCAGACCCAGCAGAGCCAGAAGCATGGCCAAGGCCAGCACCTGCCGGCCCAGGCAGTTCCGCAGCAGCCCCAGATCAATCCCTTCACAGGGATTGGCGGTGAGGAGTTTAACTTCCTAAGAACCACAATGGGAAACATCAACAGTTCTCCATTTGTCACTCCGTTCTCCACTCCTGGAAATGGTGTAGCGGGACCACCTCCCCTGCCCCCGTTGGCAGTAGGACTTGGCGAAGTCAATCTTGCGGTCGCTCCTCCACTCATTGCAGGTCTTCCCGGAGCTCCGCTTCTTGAGCCGCCGGGTTTTCGACCGGGTGCGCCAGGGGGGCCTACGTTTGGTCAGGATGGGCTGAGGGGCTTGGTGCCCTTTGACAACACCAGCAGGAAACCAAGTGGAGCAGTACAGAACAGAGGTGGACTTGGGGCTAACAACAACAACCAAGCACGTCAAGGGGGAGCGCCTCCCGGTGGACCTCCAGGTTTCAACCCAGGCGCAGATGGTCTCTCCACTGCCCCCGGGGCACCCAACAACTCTAACAGTCAGCGCTCTGCCGCCTCCGCTGCTGCCCCAACAATAGTCAAGCTGCAGAACATGCCCTTCACTGTCACCGCCGACGAGCTCATGGACTTCTTCTACGGCTATGACGTGCTCCCCGGATCCGTCTGCTTGCAGTTCAGTGACAAAGGCCTGCCCACCGGCGAGGCCATGGTAGCCTTCCAGAACCCGGAAGAGGCCGCCGCCGCCGTTATGGATCTAAACGACAGGCCCATTGGAGCACGGAAAGTCAAAATTAGTCTTGGTTAAGGAACCTCCTCGTCTCAAAACCCTAACTGCACAGACTGACTCTAAATGTACCACTTTTATGCTGAGCCGGTGCCGGTTGGGTACTGGTGGTGAGAGTTTGCTGGCTTCGTGTTGACTGGTTGATAGTGGAGTTTCGTGCATTCGCTACTTGGTATTGATGGTCTCTGTAATTGTGATGTGTTCACAAAAATTCACCCTAACAGCACACATCTCACGTCACCAGGAACAGTTCTGAATCCATGTTTATATCTAGCAAGACAAAACCAAATAACCAAATGAATTTGAAATAAAAACATCAGTGTAACTGAAGATGCTGATTATGAAAGGAAAATGTGGCGATAGCTCCGGGCTTGTTTTACTTGTCAAAACGTTGTCTGTAACACGTTTTGCTCTGATCAACCAAACGTTTTGACGTCACTGAGGGGCCGGCACTCTGGATGGAATATAAAAAGTGAACACAAAATGTTGAAGAATCAATCCCATTGCTCGTATTGTTGAAGTTCCATTGCGCCAGCAATACCAGCGGTGAAGGCCCTGAGCAGATTTTCATGGCAAAAGGTCCAACATGTACTCGATGCAAGCAACAGAATAGAGAGTTCGGAAAATAGCCTCAATCGTCTGCCAGTGGAAGATGCTGCAAGGCTGGCCTCAGTATTTTAGCTCCTAGTGTGTTTACGGTTAAAATAGCAAAAACTCCAAAGAACTGGGACTTATTTTTGCCACTAATTCCGAACAAGTTCTTAACCTTTTTGAAAGCATTGCGCAACCACTTGAAGACTTGTATGTTCCATTGTTCAGGCCATTTCGAAGTCACTAACTTGATGACCATGATGATGACAAATTGCCTGAGGAAAAATGCAGAATTGTGTTATGTCGCTATGGTAACACTCATGTTGCTGCCTTGATGCGTGTACATCATGTGCCCCAGCTGAGGTTCTTTCACATTTGCGGTCGCTACGCTAGTGCCGCCACATGCTGTGTTGCTACGCTAATATCGTTACCTGTTGTTATTGTTGCGGTTAAAACGCGTGCGTTTCCGTTTGTTCTCTTGCTGTCAAACTCAATGAACTCTGCTGTTGTGCTTATTCCACATGAAATGTCTGCTCTTTTTATTTCTCTGCTTCTGTGTCGCATTGATGATGATGATGATGGTGGAAAGCAACTATTAAGTTGTCACTGCAGCTGCAAAGGGGTGGAAAATGTTCGCCAAGTTTCCAGTAAATGTCCATGGGAAGGTAATCTGGAGAATTTTTATGTTTGGTACCTGTCCTTTAGAATTATAAGAATTTACCGGAATTGAAGGTAATATAATGGCAGCGCATCGTATTCAAGAAAATATGTAACATGGTGCCTTGAGATACCCCTGACCCATCTAAAGAGTTTTTGGAGATACGAGCTGTCATTTTTGCTTCCACTTTGTGCAAAAATTTGACAGACAAGTGCTGTTGTATGGTGGCGGCAAACTTAACTCACGTCACAACAAGCAACAGTTTGGCAAATAGTGAGCAATTCTTTAAAAAAAAAAAGTGTCTTTAAATTGTTAATTTAAATTTACTGGCACTGCCCGTTGAAGTTTACTGTACAACTAAACAAAATGACACATTGTTTGAAACAAGACGATAAAACAAAACAGTATTCAGAGGCATATAATCTTTATTACTGCAGTTTACGGAGAAGATGGGACTGCATCAATGTAGCCGACTAAATTCTGGTTGTCAAGGCCCCCCCCCCCCCCCGCACACACACACACACACACACACACACACACACACACACATAGATATGCTGG
>CAAKHF010025289.1:3096-18529 GCA_901007745.1 Hippocampus kuda | reverse complement strand
TCCCACACACACACACACACACACACACACACACACACACACACACACACACACACACACACACACACACACACACACACACACACACACACACACACAAAGGAGCAGAACAGTTCCCATTGAAATAAAAACCTATCAGCAACATGTTTGTTTTGGCGGCGAGAGGCTGGAGAGGATTACTTCCATTCTCATTCGTTGTAATGGAGAGGGATTGAATGAGATGCGAAGTTACCCGAGTGGTCACAGAATAAATTGAACTCGTATCTCAATGCAGCAGCTTGTAACTGGAAAACACTTAAGTTGGGTTACTTGTAAATCAGGGCACCACTGTACGTGTATGAAATCTGGTTGTTAGAGTCAGGATTATGATAGCATATAAACTATACTTGGGTTTAGGGCCTGACCGATTAATCCGGACGGTACTGGCTGTTTTAAAATGGTCAAAAACAGAGGCAATGATAATGTTCAAACAAAACCCACAAACTCACCCCCCCCCCAAAAAAAATTGGCTGATTTTGGTGGATATTTCTGTCTATTGTAAAGTTAAGCAGATTCAAGTTAAAATAAGTTAAAAGTACAACCAAATGGCAAAGTATTGTAAGACATTCAAATTTCTATATTGTTGTAAGCGTCAAAGGACCAAAAAATAACGTGTGTTTTGACTTATTGATTGGTTATTGGAATTTCATTCTGCCAAATATTGACACCAGTCTAATAAGGAAAGAAAATAAATCGGTCAGGTCCTTTGAAGAGCCAGCTTTCAATTTTGAACTTTGAGGTTTCATACATTATTTGAGCCGCTTATTCCCCATGAGGGTCGCAGGCTGTCCTCCCTTTAATTTCCATGGAAAGTTTCCCAAATTCCTTGAAATATATGCAAGTCTAACTGTCACATACATTTTTGGGTGTACAGACATGTTGCTGAACGTACGGAGGTCATCGTGTTGCTGTGAAGCGTTATGGACAATTTGTCAGACCTGTCTGATTGGTCGATGAGTTATTTAGTTTTTTGTTTTTTTTTAAATGGTTATGTTGCTGTGTTTGGATACCCAAGCATACACGATGATACACAATAGGTTTGCAGTCTTTAGTCTGCAGCATTTTTAGTTTGGTAGCATTTTTGTTGTACGTATTTCGATTTGGGATGGTTTCAAGTGTCTGTATAATGCCCCATAACTTGGTCTGAACATCCTTGTGTGCTTTGGCTAATAAAAAGGATGTACAGGATGCTGTCCTTGCCCGCTGGCCGGCCCCGGCCACTCTCTCGTCTCCTTATTGTCTTTGCATGATTCACGGACTTTTGCTGCTTCCTTGATGCCACGTCCAAACTGTAAAATATGTCTTTTTGGAGTTATTTGTCAAAGCTGTCAACAACGTAAGAGTTCTTGGGGCCGCACTTTAGTAACAAGGGGAAAAAAGAATGTCTTCAAGGAACAAAAATAGACATCGTTTTAAGACCAAAATAAATTGCGAACAATTTCAATCTTTTTGCCTCAATTTGTTTTCTCCGAATATGACCGTTTCTTGTAAAATAGGCTTTAGTATATGATATTTTTATCCTGTAAAACTTAGACTTTAGTATCGACCACCCCACCAATTAATATTACAAAATGTAATGTATGTGCAGTTAAGACAATAAAAAAGGACGAATAAAAAGTGCTAATGAGGAAGTGGATGTTTGCCCTGGATGCTTCCCTTTTCCTCGGTGCCATGGAGCCTTTGTTTCATTGACTGAGAAAAACGAATCAGCGTATATATTAATGAGATACTGTATTTCTGTTTGCCGTTCCTTGGGCTTCTCTCCTCCGTGATGTGGGAAAGCTGCGATGTGCGAAAGTGCCTCTGCATCCTGCTCAAATGTATTCCCTCCAATATAATGGCATTGAACATGTCGGACGTCTTTTTTTTTCCCTTGCCTGGTTTTGGGTTTTTTTTTCTTTAAATTTTTGCACTAAGTAAAAATGCAGTGTCGTTGATTTCATGTGAGGGAACGCTTCAAATTGGGTACAAAGGATGTTAAATTAACATTACGTTGACGACGTGAGACGGAGGATTTGATGTGAGTAATTTTCATAATTCCATTCGTCAATGTTGTTAATGTAATAGATGTGGCATCCATTTTCTGCTCGTAAAGATGTGTCCTGCTAATGGTTCAGTTGAGCTGTTGAATAGTTTTTATTCTATGTGATCCCGGAAGTCGTGTTCAAGGTGGGCGGGTGCTGGTTGCTGACAGTTCTTTCTGTCCAATCAAGAGGACGCTTCTATTGCTTTGTTGTCCAATCAAAGCGAGAACTTGCTAGCTGATTGCGCTTCCTGTGTGAGTCCCATCGTGGTTACTGGCAACGCCTTCGTCACTTTTGGACGACATCGTGAATATAGCGAGTGAAAAACATCCAGACTGATGTTGAAGTCAAACCAGGTAACAGTGTGATTGCTCCGCGAACAGGCATTTTGTCGCAGAGGTTTTATTTTGCGGGCTCCCGGTTGGTGTTCTACGCCCACGTAAATGAACTCAATATAATTTTTTTAAAACATTTTCTCATTTAATGGCTGATTTATTTTAACATGATAACCTAAAATGCGTGTAAAAGGTCGACTCTACGCCGCTATTGTAGCACGTTGTATTTAATTCCTGTGGTGTGTCCCTTGCGAAATGTAATGGGCGTTCACTGTAAAATATACGTTGCATTTACATTGCATAATTTTCGCCCTTTTGTCTCTTTTTCATCTTAAAATAGTTTTAAGATGACAATGTTATTCTCTAATAGTATACTTTTTATGTGGTGAGTCGTACCGTTGATTCTTGTACCCCCCCGCGCGCGCGCGCGCACACACGTAAAATTCAACGCTTTTACTACGACTCATCTTCGCTGAGTTTAAAAAATGTCAACCTTGGTTTGAAAAAAAATCCCCATTACAGATTTGTTCTGTGATCACAGCATATCATCTGACAAATACTTTAAATGTGGCTTGTTTGGTCGCTGACTGATTGAAAACCAAATACAGAGATACCACAATCCATACCAAGGTAGGTTTCTGAAACTTTTGTTGTTTTCTTTCCCCACACAGATGGCGGACTGTGTATCTAAGGTCGAGCTGACCATCTCCTGTTCGAACCTGCTGGACAAAGACGTGGGATCAAAGTCGGATCCGCTATGTGTGCTGCTGCAGCGCTCTGGAAAAGATGGCTGGACTGAGGTAATAATAAAAAGAATCAATCGTCTTTGGTCATACAAAACATCTTCCAAAGATGTCAAGAATTACAGCTCTTAACGCTTCATAACGCACAGCTGTGCCTGGAAGTCATTCCAGGTCATATCGCTGTCATGCACATCATGAAGCTGACTACACATCTTGCTATTTTCTTAAAGCTGTTATCTTTGCAGAGAAGAATCAAATTATAAAACATTGTTTGCATTAAATATTTTTTTCTTTCCCAAATTTATTTCTTCATAAACTTTGACCTAAGTATTAATCTACAATTCAGAAAGTATTTACGTAATAAAAAAAAAAACCACAGAATTAGGTAACAGTGTAAAGCGCTTTGAGGTAGAGAAGCGTTCTACAAGTGACAGTCCATTTACCATATACGTGCATTCCTAGCCGCCTCTGTCTTTCTATGATTTAAAGACTCTTGCATGTGTTTCCTTCCTGTTAGCTGGGCCGCACTGAGCGTATTGAGAACACCTCCAGCCCGTCCTTTAGTCAGCGCCTCCGTCTGAACTACCACTTTGAGACGGTGCAGAACCTCAAACTGGGCATTTATGACATTGACAACGCATCCCGTGACTTGGGCGATGATGACTACCTGGGAGGCGTGGAACTCACCTTGGGACAGGTAAATGCACATTAAACTTGTATTGAATGTTTGGACCCAGACCCGCAGTCTGTCAACTCTTCCACAATGATCAAAATGAGAATCGTGTGTACACGTGCGTGTGCGTGTGTTCCAGATTGTTTCCAGTAAAACTCTGACCAGACCACTGCAGCTGAAGAAAGGAAAACCTGCTGGCAAAGGAAGCATTACAGTATGTAGTCTCTCTATTCTGTGCTATAATAACATTATCATTTAATTTAACAGTGTTTCATGTTAATGCTTAGATTACTGCAGAGGAGATAAAGGACAACAGATCCATCCACTTGGAGCTGGAGGCTAAGAATCTGGACAAGAAGGTAACTGGAAAAAAAAGTATTTGCCCCTTTGCTGATTTGTAAGCTTTGATTTTTAAGTGCAAATTTATCAATTTATCACACGTATGTTTCGAAACATTCAACCAATTTGACCCAAGTAAATATAAAAAGCAGGCCAAATTTTCTGCGAGGCAGCAGAATTCATTGGTATAATTCATCACAGCAAAAAGTCCAGATCCTGAAGTCTCAAAGCAGCCCGAACCCAGACAGTGACAAAAACTGTTGGCATCCTCTTTGTCAAATGTAGTTTCACGCCAGTACCAACAGACTTGTGAAATGTAAAAGAATGACGAATCAATATTTTTCTTCATGTCTGTACTTGTTTGTTTGTTCAGGACACCTTTGGCAAATCGGACCCCTTCCTGGAGTTCTTCAAAAAAGGAGATGATGGAAAATGGCAGCTGGTGCACAGAACAGAGGTGCTGAAAAGCTCAATTTGATGACGATGATATTTCCACCAAACACTTTACAAATTGCAGTGTCCATGTCTTGTGTGTGTGTGCGCATGTACAGGTGGTGAAGAACAACCTGAATCCCAGCTGGAAGAAGTTTTCGGTCCCCCTCCAGACATTTTGCAGCAGCGACCTGGAAAGGCCTCTCAAGGTACCCACCAAATGAGAACTCCACTTTGGCAGAAGCTTCCACCTACTTTTTAACCAGACTTCACCTGCTCTCTGTCGCCCTCAGGTGGATTGTTCCGACCACGACAGCGACGGCTCGCACGACCTCATCGGCTCTTTCACCACCAAAGTGTCTGAGCTGCAGAAAGCTGCCTCCGGCTCACCGGTCAGCTGGCAGAGTTCGACTGCGAACCGCAAGAGATTTTCCTCGTCTTCATCTTCGTCGTCTTATTTGTGTCTTGTTCGCGCTCTGTCCTTCAGGTGGCATTTGATTGCATCCATCCGGACAAGCAGAAGAAGAAGAAGAGCTACAAAAATTCCGGGGTGGTCTCTGTGAAAAGCTGCAAGGTACCACTGACTAATTCGCTCCAACTATGATGTGATACGATTCACCACAGTTAGGATCAGATTCACTCCACTTATTCCAGGCTCGCTGACAACAACAAGATGCAATTAATTCATTTATGATATGAGTCACACTGATAACAAAACCATTCACTCCAATTATGATCTGATGCACTCCAGTGCAAGATAAGATTCATTCCTATTGCGACATATAATCCACTCCCGACTACACTTCGCTGGGATTCGCTTTAACTACCATCCGATTCACCTGCGTTATGATTCCATACGAAGCCGACTCCTGTTACGATGTAACGAGGCACACTTGGGCTGGCGTCTTCCTTGATTGGCTGTTGCGTGACGTGACTTTGTGTTTGTGATGTTACAGTTAGCCACGCAGCACAGCTTCCTGGACTACGTGATGGGCGGCTGCCAGATTAACTTCACTGTGAGAGCCCTTCTAACACACGCGCGCACACACACACACACACACACACACTCACAAGAGTTTTGTGTGTGTGCATAGGTGGGCATTGACTTCACGGGATCCAACGGGGACCCTCGCTCGCCCAATTCTCTCCACTACTTGAGTCCAGACGGGATGAACCAGTACCTGTCTGCACTCTGGTCCGTGGGCCAGGTCATCCAAGACTATGACACGTCAGTACAATTTTTCCACATGCACTCGATTTACGCAACTGCAAGTGGGACGAGCCCATTTAGCAAAACAACTTAATATGAATCTCGATGTAAGATGTCACATTTTTTATTCATCTGGCAGACTCTTTGTGTTTGGATCAGTTTGAGTGTCAGTGTTATGGCTAATTGTGATTTTTTTTTTCTCCTTGTTTCCAGTGATAAACTCTTCCCAGCGTTTGGTTTTGGAGCCAAACTTCCTCCTGACTACCAGGTGCTTACGTAGTTGAAAGTGCACTTCCTTAATTAAATTGGAAGAAATGACACGTGTAACAGTGAATCGACATCAGGACATCTGATTGTCTAGTAATTGTTTAGTCAACTTGAAATGATCCAAATCCTCTGATTTCAGTCTTTCACCAGCAGTTATTCTGATTTCTGAAATACTCCATGAAAGCAGATTTTTTGTTTTTTTTTCCAAAATATGACATTTGCAAACGTCTGCTTACAGTTTGGAAAACAATCATCAAAATGATTGCCTTTTTTCTGACATGTTACGAAACAAACCCGTACCTGGATCCTAATCAGTTTTTGTTTGTGCTTCCTTTCTGATAAAAGGTTGAACATTGAAGAAATTTTCTTAGGGTCAACTTAATCGAAAAAAAAAAATCATAACTACTGAAGTAATCGTAAATCAGCGAAGAAATATTGGATGTGAGAACGAAAAAAAATAGAATGCATATGATGCGTGTGCATGTGTGAAATGTCCTCACGAATGTGGACATTTTGGAATGCAAAATGTGGATCTTACAAAACTTATTTGGGGAAATGTGAAAAATAGTTCCTCTGATGTTCAGAGTCAGCCGAACAGTTGGAAATTGAAAGTGTGAAAATCGGCCAACAAGCAAGCCGCCTTCGCATGAGGCTCATTCGATTTCCTCGCTCGCATGGGAGCCGGAATTTAGAATTTTGTCATTGAGAATGTGGAAAACAGGAAAAACCAACCAAAATCTTCAACATTCATCCAACTTGAAAGATGAATATGCTTGCTCTTTGGTTTGCACAACAAACAATGGTGGCACATATTGACGTGATTGTGTTGTGGATCCCGCAGGCCCCACATCACGAGTTTGCCCTCAACTTTAATCCCACCAACCCCTACTGCCAAGGTACGTTTTTTTTTTTTCTGTTCGTTTTGTAGAAATGCTCCCACTTAGGATTTGCCCAAAGTTTCAGCAAAGGCGGAAATAAGTCCAAATCCTCATCAAATAGATCATTCCCACTTGTTCGATATCTGACCTTTTCTGAAATACGATCAATTGCATGTGTTCTCCTGCGGCAGGCATTCAGGGCATCGTGGAAGCCTACAGGATGGTTCTCCCTCAGCTTCGATTCTCTGGCCCGACTAACTTCTCCCCCATCGTCAACCACGTGGCCTCCATCGCCTCCGGCGCCGCCCAGAGCAACAGCGCCTCTGTGAGGACCAAAACATGCATGGCCCACACATCCGCCGAGTCCATTGGACTGATGCCGTGTCTTGTCCGCAGCAATACTTTGTCCTCCTCATCCTCACCGACGGCGAGATCACCGACCTGGACCAGACCCGGGACGCCATCGTGCGCGCCTCTCGCCTGCCCATGTCCATCATCATCGTGGGGGTGGGGCCGGCTGACTTTAAGGCCATGGAGCTGCTGGACGGAGACGACGGCGTGCTGAGGTCTACGGTGGGAGAGGCCGTTGCCAGGGACATCGTCCAGTTTGTCCCCTTCCTCAAGTTCAAAGACGTGAGTGTCCAACTCACCTAAGTTTTCTATTCTATTTTTTTTACTTCTTCACTGAAAACGTAGACCCTTTCTTCTAATGCCATTTTTTTCCGACTTTTATTCCTGTTACATTTTCACTTTTAATTTTCTCTTCCTTTGCCTTCATTTACTACTTTCCTATTAGCCAGAGCTTTGCCACTAAAGTCACTGTTTTCGACGGATGGAACAAAGAGACAGAGACATCATTGGTTGCAGATGCATCCTCCTTTTTTTGACCACTGAAGTGCAGTCGTGTAATTAAGCGCCTGCGTCCGCTCTGCTTTGTCTCGCCAGGCCCCCCTGGCGACTTTGGCACAGTCAGTGTTGGCTGAGGTGCCCACACAGGTGGTGTCCTACTTCAAAATGAGAGGCCTGCAGCCCCTCAAGGTGCCCGCCAAAGCGCCCGCCAAAGTGTGAAAGCCACACGTGCTGCATTCCCGCCTTCTTAACGCATTCCCAACGCACCCATCCATACGCAACGGACCAATCAGCTGCGCTTAATTGGCGCCCCCCCTTGCCCCTTTGACTAATAGTATTTTTTATAGAGAGAAATAATTGCTTGCAGATACAAAGGACTCCACTGAAATCCACAAATAATAGACGCTTCCTAATAACAGCTATGAAAAAAAAGAATTGCCGAGCATTGGGTAAAAAAAAAAAAAAAAGTGTCAAAAAGCACGGTGTTTCCACTGTATCACTTTCATTGTCATAAGATGTTTTGTTTACCGAAAAGATTCTTGATTCTCATATGATTGATGTTATTTTTTTTTTTCAAAATAATTCAACATACAAGTAACCACTTTTCTTGAAAATATGTAGCTTATTTCTCCTAAAAGCCTGACATAATTATTGTAAGATTACATCATTCTCGTGCAATTGGGGTCCGTAAATAACATTTTGAGTGGAAAAATTACACTTTATTACTCTGAAATGGAACATTTTCCTAAAAATACAACTTTGCAAAGAAATCGAAAAAAAAAATTTCTACTCAAATATTCTCGGAAGATTGCTACTTTATTTTCGCCACGTAATTAATTTTCATTCTAATCAGCGTGGCCCTCGTACTCCTTTGTACCGATAGCTACTCTTGGACCACGCCTTATTTTGTATTTTACTCGCAAAGGACCAATCGCATCCCTGCACTCGACTGGCAGCCAATTACAAGGCCTGGAGGAAGGGTTTTTTTTTTCCATGTTTTATTTTTTCTCCGAAAACTATGCAGCTTGGGCGAACGCACATACAAACACACCTATCGCGTTATTGCTCGTTTCCATGGCAACATGGGGCCTTACGGCAACCTATAGACTTGACTAGTCTTTTGATTGTAGCTTCTTCTCGTGGCCATTAGTAGAAGTGCAGGTCCAAATATTTACTACGTAACCACGGTGACCAGTTCTGTCCTGTGTGTGTCTTGTCAGTCTTTGCCAATTTTATTGGCAAGAAGTCGATTACTTTGCACTTTGGTCGATGTCCTCTCTCGATGCTGGAATTTTTAATTTTTGTCACAAAAATATATGCAAGACTATCATCGCTCATCATACAACTTCTGCTGCCTTATTCCAAATGCCTTATAATAATAATAATAAATATAGGTTTAGTAGCTTTTAATAGTAACTATACTAGAACTGACATTGACATGACTGGCATATGGGTTCCCAGCATTGGTGCCAAAAATGATGACACACAGTAAATATTTCAGAAAAGGTTTTGTGGCAATTTCGGGTTTTTACCACAAACCCCACAGAAAAAGGATGTAACTTGAACAAGAAGGGGATGATAAAATATAGACGTGCCTTTGTCAAAGTTCTTAAATTGAGCACTTCGAAAACTGGCACACGTGTGCGCCACAACAGTGCCAATGTAAAGGGAAAAAAAAATGTTGCCTCTTGATGCTAGTAGAATACAAAAGATGATCTATCCCAAACTTAGTGTTAGTGTGAAAAGAGGAGGATTTTTTTTTGTAGGTAGACAAATATACAAAAGTAAATTCACAATGACTTCAATTAATTTGCAAAAGGTGAAAACGACACAAACTACAGTCAGATGTTGGACTACATGTCCCATTATGCTTTGCTACACAGCTCACTTGAGACCAGTAAGAAGGCACAAAACTGTATTAAAAATGCTTCAAAAATGAAACCAATAAAGCAAAAAAAAAAAAAACATGGCATGGATGTTTGGACTTTTTTTTTCTGGTGATGCCTGCCTCTTGGGAAGACCCCCTTGCCTTTCCCTTTTACTCCAAAAGATTTTCTTTTGAAACAGATGTACCTCATTGGAGTACATTTTTCTTTTCTAAATTTGTTTTTCCTTTTCATAGACTGAAATTTTCTGGAAAGAATTTAATGAAGCAAAGTATGACTTCCTTCTTGTAAGCTTTTCCCCTCCTGAATAAATGTGACAAGTACTACTCCCCCCCCCCCCAAGTTGTACTTTTAACCCCCTTTTTAAAAGAAAAAAATGACTGCTTAAACAGTTAATTGACCTTTTTCTTGAAAATGCCCAAAAAATTTTCTTGAAATAAAAATGTTAACTTCCTTCGTAAAATATGCATTCTCTGCCCCCCAAAACTCACGAGAGCATGGCTTTCTCCTTGACGTGCTTGTTTCCATGGTGACAGCCTCCAAGAGGCAGCTCTCTGTCAGACGTGAGTTCATCCTGGTGTCAACTGACATTTTGCTTTGGGGGGTGCGGAGGGGCTTGTTACTGTGTGATGTAAACAAACTCGAGAAGTGCCCACGCATACGCTAATAGGTCCTCGTAATGCTTCAAACAAGGGTCAGGTGTTAAAAGTAAGGTTTCAAGGCAGGGCTAGAATATCCAACCTGGGTTTGAAAAAATGGTTTACGATTTTGAAATTGGGCTTCTAGCAAAGGTTAGGGCTTCTAAAAGTAGGGCTTCAAATTAGGCTCTCGAGCCAGAGTTAAACTTTCAAGGTATTTAGGGTTGGACTTCAGGTATTCATTTATGGTTTTAAAGGATTTCAAAGTCGAATTTCAAACAAGACTGAGTTAAGGATTCAAGTTGGCCTTGAAATGAAGGTTTGAAGCTAACGACCGATTACCGATCTGCCTCTACCTTCCTTCCTATGACGCAATATTTATTATACATCGGTTGCAGCTCACCTTGTCGGCCATCAGGTGTCAGTAAAGGTTGCAATTGTCGTTTTCCAGCCAAGATATCGTTGTGTTGTGATTATTAATACACAATACTTACAATACGGAAGGCCCTGTTCCAGACCTTTAATTTGACACGTCTTAATGTGCTTTTCTGTGAAAACTTTTTAACCTTGTCATTGGTCAACTTTGACCCCAAGGTCTCCTAAAATTCAAGGTCAGTCACCCCTGCAAGAGAATCAAATCAGTGGACAGGTCCACCAAGTTTGGAGGTAATTGGATAAAAATAGAAGGATTTTCTGTTTTGTTTTTTTCGTTTGTTCGTGTGTGATTTTTCATATTTGACATTGCTCTGACCTTGACTGTTTGATATTTGACCTATGCCATTTTCCAAAACCATAGAATTTAAATGATGTATCTCAAGTGCTTGTTTCCAATCAGTAGTAGGGGTCTACGATGTACCGCCACGGTTGGTTGGCGTGGCGGTGACGGGAAGGCGCCTTCAATCACACTGCCGGCTGCTGGCGTTGTGATCGATACGTTGTGAAGTGTCATAACTCACACCTGGCTGCGGGGGCTCTCCTGGTTTTGAAAATCAATCAAGTTGCTCTTCGTGCTCACAACAAACTGACCGCTCGCGGCGCTCTGGCTGCTGAGCTACGTCACAAGACGACAGACATCGATAATAGCGATACATCCTTGGTCATCACATGGTATTATGAATTTTATTTTATTTTTTCTAATCTGCAATTTAATCTCTCCGGTACACTTTAAATGCATATAAAGATGTTAAAATGCAGTCTTAGAAAAAAAAATAAAAATTTTTGACTTAGATGTGCCTGCTCTCCATTAAGAAATGGGAGCTAATGTATAACATCACTCTAAGGAAACAAGAAGACCCGCACAGTTCTCGGAATAAGAGCCCTGGCGGGCTTACTTCACACTGTTTATTTGTTACTCCCAGTTAAAGTTGACTGTAAAACCGAGACACAAAACAAATGACAATGTGTGACAAAACTGTAATTTCTTTGAAGAAAATTCTACTCACAACACAGACCGTCAAGTCAACAATCACCTTCCTTTCATCAAAAATAGTGTTTTCACGGCATCTCTAGACCAAGGAAGTATGTTGGAATGCTTGAGGAGATGCCTTTAGATAAAAGTTTGTTGCCACCTTAGTGGCATCTCAGTTCTAAGGAACGAAATTGCTGTGAATTGAGGCGCTTTCTTTGAAAAAAGTAGTGTTTCGCAGTCATTCTGTGGCATCTTGGGGCCAAGGAACCATGTTAAAGTGAGTTGAGGGGCTCAATAAGTAACCACCTCATTGACAAATAACCAGCTGACTATGACTAAAACTCGCTGACAAGTTTACGAAGTTAGTGACCGACTGATTGACCAACTGTAACTAACTGACAGACTTTGTAACACGATCGCCTTTGCGCCTGCTTATAATTTTCATGATTTAGTGGATAAATGCTCGCCTTCCACTCTCGGCCTTAACGAGGAAATCCATTGAAGGGGTGCAGCAAAGTATGCTGCGAACACTGACGCAGATTGCCTCTCCATCACATGACAGGGGACCGATCCCTCGGGAGCGTCGTCAACAGCAACCGAGGCTGCAAAGAAACGGATGATGGACATAAGGAACGACGGTCCCTTATTTATCTCTGGGGCTCTGGAACATGGCATGAACATCAGCTGTCATCACGATCAATGAATGACTTCAAAGACACATTATATTGTACTCCCCCCACAACCCCCCCCCCCACAATATGTAAATGAGTAACTATCATACTGACTGACAAACTGGCTAAATCATTAACTGATCAGACTGACTTTCTCACTGAGTGACTGACTCATGGAGTCACCCGCTAACCGAATAACTAGGCTGATTTACGGACTAACCAGCTGTCCTACTACCTGGCTTACACACTGATTGACTGAGTGACCGGTTAACTACCTAAGTGACTCACTTACATGCGGACTGTCCTACCGATGACCAACTCTAACTCGATGACTAACTACTTGAGAAACTGTCTCACACGTCATTACGTCTTCCTCTGATGATGTAATAACAATGAACCTTTTTTCTTTTCTTCACATGATCTCATGATTCTAATTTAACCAAATGGTGACGCACACCTTTTGCTATTAACTAAGCAACCGATCAATCGTTGATTTTCTTTTCAACTCCAGAGGGACCCTTGATTTAGTGAAAGGCAATCAATGATAAATCACGGGTGGAAAGCTGATCCTTTCTCAATAATTGTTATTCCCAAAGGAAATCATATCATGTAAAAACAACGACAAAAACACTCGTGTTGTTCTTTGGCGGCATAAAAAAATGCAAAGTAGATACACCTGCAAAAAGCCAAACAGAAGCGGAATTCTGGAGCTAATCCTGTCAGTACGCAAATCTCTAGTGATTTGCCAGAACACTGAGCTAAGATAAACCAAGTTTGCCTGCGGTTGTTCCCCAGGGATTGTTGAAAAGGCCGAAGAGGAAGACGAAGGTGGCGGGAGAAAGCAATGAAGATCAGATAATTGTGAGTTGCCGCTCTACTTTCAAAATAAATTGAGTCTGAGGCCTCGGCCCACTTTCACGCATACAAAAAGAAAAAAAAGAAAGAGACAAAAAAAACTAGGCTGAAGCGTCCAAAAAAGAAGCGACCCATTTCCTTTAAAAATATATATATATTATTGACATTTTGGCTTGTTGGCTAGTTAGCAGGATGTCTTGTTAGCTGCTTGTGGTTAACATGTGGTAGGCAGTTTAGTTGACTGCTTATTGACTGATTAGCAAGCTCTACCACTGGTTATTTTGTGAGCTAGTAGGCTGCTTAGTTCATTCGAAGGGCAGATCACATTTTGGCACGGGGGGCTGCTTCACATGGGTGCTTAGTTGACTGTCCAGTTGGTTAACAAATTGGTATGTCACCTTTTTAGCTTGTGGGACACTTAGTGTATTTGGTTGATGAGTTAGTGTATTAACTGTTCGACCAATTTTCTGCTAAAATGGTTATATTTTAGCAATTGACTGGTTATTAGCTTATTAGCGTGGTGTTTGTTGGTATGCTGGTTGGTGGTGTTTTTTTCTTTCTTTATTTGGTTTGTTACCGTACTTGATTATAAACTGGTTCACTAATAAGCTACATTCTTTGTTAGTTGGTTATTTATTGAACTTGTTAGCTTGTTGACTGTTAACTCCTTTGTATGTTGTCGCTAGTCGTGTGGCTGATTACCTGGTTACTTATTGATTGCCTAGGGTTGGTTAATTGGTAGGTTTGCGCTTTAGCTGACTGGTTTATTGACTGACTGGCTAGTTTGTTGAAGTCTGTATAGCTGGTTATTTTGTGCGCGAGTTAGCTGCTTAGCTCATGTGTTGGTTGCCTTTTAGTAGCATCTTGTTAAGTGGCCGCCGTCTTTGTGGAATTTTCTATTTAAAAAAAACATTGAATGAGCACTGATTGTTTTATAATATGGTTAGCTTATTTTGGGGTCGACTTTTTAGCTGGAAAGCTGCCTGTTGCAGCGCGCGCGCACACACACACACACACACACACACACACACACACACACACACACACACACACACACACACACACACTACACAGCTACCTGGTAATCCATCATGACAGTCTTAGTTATATAACATTTTTAGCTGCACGCGGACACCAAACTGATCTTAACTTCTGGGTTTCTTCATCTCATACAAGAGAAACACGCACTGTGTGTGTGCGTGTGCGTGTGTGCGTGCGTCCTCATCCCGTGTGGCGGATGTCTTCCAGAGACGTTCTGTGACGTCAGCGTGTCTGCAAACAGTCGTCAAAAATAACGTAAACATTTATTTTTTACCATGAAAACATTTTTTTTTAATGAGCCAGAAGGGAAACCAATGTTGCTTCTCTGAACGTTGGACATGTTTATTCGTTGGCTGACGTAGAGACATTTTGATGAGGACTGAGAAACTGGTGCAAATGCTTGAAATAGAAAAATGAGCATCTGCTTCCTTCCTTTCGTCAGCTGTTTGTGACACGTTGCCGTGGTTACCTTTTGCAGGCCTTTTTTTTCCCTTTGGCTTGATATTTGACAAAATTTCTTTTTGTCACAGTGCAGAGGTCGTGGGTTCGATTCCGGCTCCGGCCTTCCTGTATGGAGTTGGCATGTTCTCCTTTCATGGGTTTACTCTGGGTATACTCCATGTATGCAGCCATCTTCTTGAAAAATGATCTGATCAAATCTGACTTTAACCTAAAATAAAAAGAAAAATCATACCTCTTGTTTTGAAAAACTACCAGTAAAACCAAATACAAAGGATTGTGTTGTTTTTTATTCTCAAAAGCTTTTTCTAGCAAATATGATTTATTTTCCTGTGCCCCCACCCCCAAATAAACTACAAAAATAAAAATATTTTTTAAAAAAAAAATCATTATTTTTGCGAGACTACCAATACAACGGGCGGCCCGGTAGTCCAGTGGTTAGCACGTCGACTTCACAGTGCAGAGGTACCAGGTTCAATTCCAGCTCCGGCCTCCCTGTGTGGAGTTTGCATGTTCTCCCCGGGCTTGCGTGGGTTTTCTCCGGGTGCTCCGGAGAAAACATGCATGGCAGGCGGATTGAACACTCTAAATTGTCCCTAGGTGTGAGTGTGTGCGTGCTTGGTTGTTTGTCTCTGTGTGCCCTGCGATTGGCTGGCAACCGATTCAGGGTGTCCCCCGCCTACTGC
>CAAKHF010025288.1:156918-177393 GCA_901007745.1 Hippocampus kuda | reverse complement strand
ACACACACACACACACACACACACACACACACACACACACACACACACACACTTTAATACGTTACAAATGCAGACACATATGCAAGCATGAGAGTGAGAGACATTCACACAAACACACACACACACACACACACACACACACACGCACGCACGCACGCAAACTAGTGGATTACACACAAAGGCACACATTTTAACAACATACATGCACGACAGACAAATGCTTCACACAAACACATACATTACAGGCTTATGCATAGCAAATACATAAGCAGGCCCACAGCTGTTTGTTACGTAATGAATCAGTTTTGCTTTTAAATAATCTACCTCTCTCTCTTTCTCTCTTTCACACAAACACACGCACACACACACACACACGCACGCACGCACACGCACACACACAACGTTCAAACGTATTTTTTCCAACTGAGCATCGCTCAATGTGCGTGGAGGATAATGATGATAATAATGATAAAAACAAAATTTTTGGTCAACTACAAAATAAAAGTAAGGGAATAATCTTGTTGGGATGTGAAGCAATGGGATACAGCATATTTGTATTTTTTAATGCATTCATTGTATGCGTATGAACTCACTCGGATGTCTTGGCGAGGGCCAGAGACCGACACAGGGTAGTCGGGGTCATCGGAACCAAGGAGCGGCAGCCGCTGCAACTCCCGCCGTTCTCCGGCTCGCTTTCGACCGGTGAATTAGTGGTCGGCTCGGCCGGAACCAGCTGCATTTCCCCCGGGTCCAGAGGCTCCGCGGAAGGAGGCTGGACCACCGCGGCCCCGTCGACTTGCTGTGCCGGTGCAGCCGCTTGCTCCGGCGCGGATCTTGTCGCGGAGCTCGTCGCGGAGCTCTTGGTCTGGGGGTCCTGAGCGAGGTGGAGGTGATGGAGGCAGCCCACGTCGGGGTGAAGCTGATGGTGATGATGGAGGAGGTGGTGAGCGTAAGCGGGGTAAGGATGCTGATGTTGCTGCACGCGGACATCTCGCAGGTGCCTGTTCTCCCCGATGAGCTCATCCACCCGCCGGTCCAGCTCCTCGATGCGGGAGCGCTGCGTCTGGATGAGACTTTGCTGGTTCTGCACAATTGTGGTGAGCTCCCGCAGGTACAAGATCGCTTGCACCGGATTTTCCAGCAGGCTGGAGCTCATCCTACACACGAGGCTCGGACAATGGCCACAAAGAGAGGGGCAAAAAGGACGCGGAGGAGAGGGAGGATGTACAGAGACGAGCTCTCCTTGCGTTGTTGTTGTTTTTTCGTCTCTTTGAAGGATGTAGCGACTGTGCTCGCCTCCTGCTCCCTCCCTCCTGTCTCCCTCTCTCACTGCGCTGAGAGGTGCTGAAGAGAGGAACTAGATCCAGCTGTGATGGAAGGGAGGGGGGAGAGGAAAGAGGAGGAGGAGAAGGAGGCACTGATGCGCCATTACGCACAGGCACGATCAAACTTCAGGACAAACACGAACCCTACAGGCGGTGAGACATCAAAGCAGCACCTGAAGGTTACATATCGGCCACAAAACGTGCTTACGCATGTTCGAAGGTGACTAAAAAGTACTCACATCGTTAAGTAGACGTGCAGAGTAAAAATAACTCGACTCTGCAGTAGAAATGCATACTAATTCGACTCCTTTTAAACATACAAATGCTGAAGTGTAGTTGAAGTCGTGACTTTCGGTTTGTCCCAGGGGTCGCCACAGCGAGTCACGAACATTTTTTTGTTTTTTGTTTTTTTTTACCCTACAGATTTTTCGCTGGATACCCTTGACGCATTCTACCCATTTTATATGGCCTTGACACCAGCAGTGGCTTGGTTTTAGGACATTGACCTGTAAGGCAGCAACATGTCGGCGCTGAAATAGACATAAGCGCTAGAAAGTAACAAGTAAATATATGTATTCTTTCAATATAATATAACAAACAATAAAGTACCGCAACTACAGTAATGTGGTTACTCTGCCCGTTTACCAACCAGAAAGCGCCGTACATTTCCGTGTGTAATTAAACGCCACAGAGATTACAGTACAAGTACTGTATAACAATTAAATCACGTGACACGCAGACCCTCAAGTGAAGTGAGACTTGTTTTGCTAGCGTTAACTGAGTTTTGACCCTCCACATACATGGCTTGGAATTTGTAAGAACGTGGATTTTTTTTAATCTGCTTTCCAGCATAAGTATTATGTCGCCTTTCCCTCATGCATCTTGATTCAACTGCCAAAAACACTTCCGAAGGTAACTGAACGCAACATGAAAAATCGTGAAGTCACATGGCACGTCGACGCGGAAGTAAACCGACCGTTGTTTTGCTAGTGCTGTTAGCCTAGCGTTTTTCCATATACTTGTACTGTACAAATGTGTTAGCAATTACACAAAATCAATGGTCAGGTAAGGATTTTGTTTTTCATATGGTGCAGTTTTCTAATTGTCTTTGCAATGTGACTGTTACGGCGTTTCTTTCCGATTACTGTAAAGTGCATAAGCTTTGATCGCCACGATAGTGTAAAAAGAGTATAATATGAACGGTATCTTATGTTTTTAATTCGTTCAATATGAGTGTGTATTGCCCGTTTAAACGTTAGATTGTGCATTTAAAGGGTTGACATTCCAAATTACTCTTAGGGGATCATGTGTTGTTGCTGCTCCAGTCATGTGAGAGTCAGTTGAGTGCGAATGCTAATGAAATGAGCTGATGAACTCAATGTGCATTTTCCTGAAGACTCGTACTTGCTACTGTCGCACGTACGTTCTGTCGCAACTAAAACACCCACACATGAGCACTTCGTAGGGTTTCCACGCTTAACATTAGGTCAGGGGCAAGAAGTCCCGAATTCCCGCCACACACAGCCCGTAAACAAACATTATGCACCTCAGTTTTTGGCAAGACTGTACGTCAAACTTGTTGACTCAAAAAATCTTCACATGAAAGTGAAATATGTGCAACACAAGAGGAAAGCGGAGTACCAGCCCAACTTTCTGTGGCATGTGAACAGGCTCCCTCAGGCTCTTTGGACAGAGCAAAAACTGGAGCAAAATCCATTACTTGTGTTGTTCCTGTAATAATGCTGTTCTGTTACTGCCACACAGTGTCTGCATCCTTCATTATCGAACGAGAAAGTGTTAATGTTGCACTTTCCTTCAAAGAAAAGATTTAGCCTGCTATTTCATTGTTGATGTCATTAAATCTGTTCTTGTTGACACAAAAGATAAGAACGTTTTGTGTATGAGTGTGTGTGTGCGTGTGTGTGTGTGTATACACAAGCATGCGAGCATTTTGGTCCCTTACTATACACATTGTACCGTGAGCTTAATAAAGTATCATAAAAGTGAGTACACATGTAGCATGTATTATGTATTTTATGGGGCAACACTGAATTAATGACACTTTGTAACACCATTAAGTAGTGAGTCAATTCACTGTCCCCTTAAAATAACTCAATGTCTTAAACACCTGGCAGCAAAAGTGAGTACACTGATATGCGAAGATGTCCATTTGGGCCAAAGTGTCAATATTTAATGTAGTCATCATCATATTCTAGCATTGAGTTAGGCGGGGATATAGCCAGAGCTTTTACATAGAAAATACATACAAATATAGTATATGAGGGATGTACTCCATTTTCTGAGATACTTTATGCATCCATCCATCAATTTTCCAAACCGGTTAATCCTCACGAGGGTCGCGAGGGGAGCTGAAGCCTATCCCAGCCGTCAACGGGCAGTAGGCGGGGGACACCCTGAACCGGTTGCCAGCCAATCGCAGGGCACACAGAGACGAACAACCATGCGCGCTCACACACACACCTAGGGACAATTTAGTGTGTTCAATCAGCCTGCCATGCATGTTTTTAGAACGTGGGAGGAAACTGGAGCTACTTTATACATCTAACCGTGATTTTGGGCACACCCTTACACACCTAAGTTGGTGTGCACGTGTGTTGTTTCACTGTCATAACCAGGTAACATGAAGATGATGTGACCCATGTTGACTTCACCTCTGATTTGTTTTACCCTTTGTAATGCAGGATGACCCAGAAGCTCTGCCTGGAGGGTCAGGTATACTCAGTGCCTCTCATCCAGCCAGACTTGAGGAGAGAAGAGGCTGTTCACCAGATAGCAGATGCATTGTTCCTCCTGGAAACCATCTCTTCTGACATCTTTAGGAGGTAAGCTCCACACAATTTTGCATACAATGCTCACCATTCAAATTTCAGGAACTCGGTTTCTCAAAAGAATTGAGATTTTTTTTGGCCTCATGTGGTGTTTATAGAGTGTCCGAAAGTGTCGAGAAAAATCGCTGCCACCTGCAGAGTGTCAACGACCGGATCCGACTGGTTCAGGCTCGTGTTGACCGGATCAAAGGCAGTAAAAAAGCCACCAAGGTAAAGTCGAAACAAATGGAAAAACACACTCTTGAGTTGGGCAGACGTGACCATAAAGCTGACTTCTTCAGTGGCGTTGAAAGAGAAACATCCGACACCATATTTTTGAAATCTGCTCAACCTTTAGTTAACAAGAGCAATTCATTTTTGATTGGATTTATTACATGCAGGACAAACACTTTTTTTTTCTTAACATTCTGAGCTGCTCTGCCACAAGGAGCCATTATCCTTGTCACACATCCCTATCTTTTTCACTGGTTGTCATAGAAACAATGAAAATAGACACCTGGAAATTGCTTCAAAGAGTGGGGTAGAACAGATTACATGTATATGTCTCCTTTAAAAAGTTCTCTCTTTCTAGGTTTTCTCCAGTGCCAAGTACCCAGCCCCAGACCGACTCCAGGACTACTTGTCTATCTTCACCGGAGCCTCCGACCCTTCATCACAAGCCCACCCTCGACAAAGAATACAGAACAAACTTCGACCCTTTGATGAGAAGACTTTACAGGTCAGCTCCCTATTTTCCCCAAATGTGAATGTGACTGAGTCTGCGATGAATTCTATTAGATTGTGATGTGACATAGCAGTTAATTTCCAAAATACAACTGCCACACCGAGTTTCTCCGCTCATGATTTGGAAACTAGGCTGGGTGAGGCTTTCTACATGGATGGACTACACAATGACGTCTATCATGTCAAAGCCAAAATAAGTAAAGCTGTAGTGTCGTTTGGATGTGCAGATTGGTGTTAATTCCTGAATAGCGGCACATACAAATTTTTAGTGAAGTTGTGAACATGGTGGTTGGGAATTGTTTGGGAATGTGTCCGTTGCATCTAGACACTCAAAATGACAAGTATAAGTTGGTGGCTTGGTAATTAAGTGCTGCCATCAGGAGTGAAAAAAACAATCCATGTTTGTTTATGGGGGCTCACATGAACACAGCAGTTTGTGCTTGCTTTGTTTTTTAAGTAGCTTGGTCCCTAGTTGTCATGGTCATGAAAGCCATACTCGGGGTCTGAGCAGTGGCTTTTTTGAACTCCCTCTAAACAGGCCGATTTCAGCAAGGCTCGAAAGAGAGAGAAAAGTACTGTAATTCCTGATGTTGAGACACCCGGGAACTGTTTTAAATTGGGAGCAAAAATGCACAATATGTCTCTCTAGATAAAGCGCGATATCACTGAACTCCATTTGCCATTTAAGAAAAAGAAACGCATACAATGTTTCCATCGGTAGCACTGCTTTGTTTTGTAATAAGATTTTTCCAAGTGTCTTGTCTCGAGACAGAAGAAAACACATTGCGCAATTTCCTTTGGTGCACACATGCATTATTCAGTTTCCCCACATGGAGAAACATCTGTTTCAGTTCTGCCTGCATTTACCTGGACTTTTCCAGTGAACCTTCACAATTTACAGGGGTTTGGAACCAAACTCTGACCGAAATGGCAACAGTTTTGCGATTCCTTGCCTCCTAAAAATGTTTCAAATGGTGAATATTAATAGTTTCAACCGGAGATATACTTCAAACTATGGTCATAAAACACTTTAATATAATTCGAAGTCATCTTACATTAGCCTTAATAATAAATAGCTTATAGATTTTTTTTTATTTTTATTTAAGTGTGAGGACGTTGGGGTCTGTTGCCACTTTACAACGCTTAAAAGTACTATTCCTTCTTTCCTATTCCCTATTTTGTTACATTTTTGGCTCCGTGACAAATATTATCATTTATAAATACCTATTTTGCAAACAACTTTTTATCTTTAGATTCCAAAATTAGTTTCCATGACATTTACAAATACCTCACGTTTGCTGAAACGTTACTTTTAACGTCTTAAGTCAGCTTCCAATGTCACCATCAGTGTTAGAGCTAAGGAAGGTCAATGTTAGCTTCCAATGTTAGCACCAACGTAAGCTTTCAAAGAGTGCTCCAATGTTAGCTCTCAACATTAACTTCAACAAAAGCTTCCACCATTAAAGTCCCAAATTAGCTTCCGTTGTTACCTCTAACGTTAGCTTTCCATGTTAGCTTTCAGCATTGAACGCTAGAGTTAGCGTCTACAATTAGCTTCCAAAGTTAGCTTCTAGGTTACTTTTAATAGAGCTTCCAATGTTCGGTTCAACATTAGCTTCTGCAATTAGCTTCCATGTTGGCTTTCAATGTTGAAGATTATTATTTAAATAATAAATAGCATTGAAAGAGCAAAGGAAGCCTAACGTTGGCCTACTTCCACCATTAGCCTTCAAATTGTATGATTAAAAAGAAAATACTTGTTAAACTTTTACTTTCATGTTTTGTTTTGTTTTTTAACTTTCATGCTATGACATTTTCTGGAATAAAACATGGCCAACGTGAGCTACTTCAACACTGACATGACACTTTAAAAGTTACACTGTGATTGGGTTTTGTAGAGAGGGCACAAAAATTCGCAATAATATTTGGTTTTCATCAAATACTTAAACAGGTTCCACAGAAACATTTGCTAGCGGAATTGATAAAAGTCACCTGAGCTCCCGTTGTTTGTCTCCCTGGCAGGAGAAGCTGGTCTACTTCCCTGTGTGTGCCGGCAACAAGAAGAAGTCAGAGGATGAGACAGAAGAAGGGCTGGGCAGCCTGCCACGTAACATCTCCTCCGTCAGCTCGTTGTTGCTCTTCAACACCACCGAAAACCTGTGAGACGCACGCACACCTGCACACACAAACAGTCGTGAAGTACTGTAAATACTAATAAATAATTTATTAATACTAATAAAAGTACAGCGAACTGAAAAATCTACTTCAGTACAAAAACAAAATAGTTGTCCCTAATTTGCATCACATAAGCACATAAAATATAAAACACATTGTCTAATTCCCTCCTTCCATTATGTGTTAAAGCTACAAGAAGTACGTCTTCCTCGATCCTCTGGCGGGAGCTGTGATCAAGACGCACACGACCATCGAGACAGAAAAAGAGGAGAAACCTTTTGACGCTCCGTTGTCCATCACAAAGAGAGAGCAGCTTGAGAGACTGGTAATTTAGAACGGCCCTTTTCCCAGAGTATTGAGACTCCCTAACCAAAAACTCGAATGGCTTTTTTTTTTTTTTTTTTTACTCATGCTCGTCCAAGCATGCCTTAATGGACCTTGGTGAAGGAGCAGTCTGTCCCCGAAATTTTGTGTCATAAAAAAAACGTAGTCTTGGGATGGATTTACGCTGGAGGTACAAGCGCCCATTTCAAATTTAATGCAAAGTAGATCCATGTTTTTATTAATGGTCGATTTCCATGAGGATTTCTCGTGACGCATATCCCATATGGCTGTGTTTACACTGAAACACATAAACTCCAAATGCCTACTTTAATTTTATAAATATTCAATGATACATAGCATCTATGTGGACTGGGCAGAAACTCATTTATGTATAAAATCAACTTTCCCCATTGATATAAATGGAATTGAAATGAATGTTGGATGCCATTTATCCTGGCCAATTGGGAGCAAAAATCTTTCCGTTATTTTCACTTCAACCATGTAGTATAAATCCAGGATGATATTTCAAAGCTGTGCTTTGAAGATGGTCGACGATGTTTTGACAGACGGCAGAGAACTACTTCTACGTGCCAGACTTGGGTCAGGTGCCAGAGATCGACGTGCCGTCATACCTGCCAGACCTGCCAGGCATCGCCGACGACTTGTCCTACAGCGCCGACCTGGGTCCCGGCTTCGCTCCGTCGGGACCCACGCACATCATTCCTGAGCTTCCGGCCTTCTCGGAGGACAGCGCAAGTATTGAAATAGTCGGAGAAAGTGTGTAACCAGCCAAAGTGTCCCTTGACTGACCACATCCTGTTTTAGGTGAGCTTCATCCTAGCGTTCTCCCTCCTCCTCCGCCGCCGCCGCCACCTCCTCCTCCTCCTCCTCCTCCTGCACCTGCCACTGCCGCAGGTCCACCTCCTCCGCCACCCCCTCCGCCGCTTCCTGCAGAAACTACTTCAGACGGAGTCGAAGTTCCAAATTCAGGTTTGCCAATCATAAAAGAAAGAACTCTACATCAAGCATAGGGCTGGGTGATAATCGATTGTATTGTTTTTTTGTTTTTTTTTTTTTAAGGATGACCCCTCCCGCTCCCCCAATCGATGATTCGTCTTCCAGTGTCTGTTAGTTTAAAGTGCTACGAAGTTGACAAGCGCAGCTCCAGCAACACATTTTGTTTGAAGCCACTGGCTTATGTTTAAGCAATCTAAAAGGCACCACCTGGGCAACAAGAAACACCCATTAGTCACATGTTCCAATATTTTCCACTCATTTGAAAAGTGGGTGGTTTCCAACAAAAACACATCGAGCTGCAAGTACCATGCATTAAAATCTGAAATTCTGAACCTTTGTATATCATTATAATAATAATAATGTAATATTCTTGATCTGATGGGCTCAAATGTCGTTAGTATACAACAAATTCAAAGGAATTGACCTTCGTGTTCTAAAACATTTGGAGGGGACTGTACTTGTCTTGACAAAAGGGTTTTTTTTTCTTTTTTTTGCAAGAGGAAGCTCATGTTCACTTATCTTAAAATAAAAAACATACATAGATTTCTATTGCGGTAGATTTTCTATAGATTTTCTATTCTACCTGCACACAACTTACCTGTGTGCAGGTAAGTTGATGAAAGATAGTGCTAAAGCGGAAAAGGCTTTTTTTTAATTGCCAGAATGTGGAAAAAAAAACACCAAAAATTACATCCCCCCCAAGAAAACATGATTCATCTTGTCTTTTTTTTTTTAAGTCAAGATCACCCAGCCCTAATCAAGCTTCGTGGGATTAATTTAACCATTCCAAACACTCCCTCACCCTTTTTCCCCTGACTCCATAGGCCCAGTTTCTGTGGCACCCAGCGAGGTGGTCCAGCCCTCAGATGGCCGAGCCAGCCTCCTTGAGTCTATCCGCAATGCTGGCGGCATTGGCAAAGCCAAGTTGCGCAACGTCAAGGAGCGCAAGATGGAGAAGAAGAAACAGAAGGAGCAGGAACAAGGTGGGAAGGGGGAGGGGCATGTTTTATTCACGGCGACACCAAAGGCAGCTTTTAGCGTCGCCAATGTGCAATTGAGAGTGAAATGTAACCGGCAAGCAAACTCGGGTTAGTGACGTGAGTCACTCTCGTTGTTCCCTTTTGTGGTTATTACAATAATATTTCAATGAGAAGGGTAGCCAAAAGTTTGCGAAGATAATGACCACACTGTCTCAAAGTAAAACTAAGATCAAACACCTTTTTACTGTGATGTCACGCGCACCACTAGCAAACGACGTCTTGTTATCAGAGTCAGACAATCGCTTAACAAATGCTTGTTATTTGTCATCTCTGAGCAGTCGTAGCAGGAACTACCGGCGGGGACTTCATGTCCGATCTCTTCAACAAACTCGCCATGCGCAGGAAAGGTACACAGAAAAACCCAAGCGTGATGCCTATTTGGCGGAGATGAAAATGACCCATCCTCTCTTTCTTCAGGTATTTCTGGGAAGGGCCCGGTTGGCGGGGATTCAACCGACCCCCCCGCCAGCACCGGAGGAGCGTTTGCGAGAATGTCTGACGTCATCCCACCGCTTCCCGCCCCGCAAGCGACGACAGATGATGACGACTGGGAGGTCTGAAGAAGTGGACAGTGAAGATTTAATGTACAGATAATTAGGGTTGGGAAATTTTCATTTCCAACTTTGAAAATGGTCTGCTATTTTGCAATTCTATGAACAATACAAAAGCACTTAATAGTTTATTACAGAAAGAATGTACCAAACTAGAAGTATTATATAACATTTGACTGTAAAATGGTGTCAGTCGTGTACAAGTTTCTGAATTTCACCATGAGTAGCAATGCTCGTGAGCCGTCGACGCATTTCGCTCACACGTTTTTCTCTTCAATAAACCAATGTTTGCATTACGTAACAATGCACCTTCAATATTTAATGTGGCAAATGAAAGCCGTGCAGCATTGTCGCCGCTTCAATAATTCAGTTGGACACGCAGCAACTAGTAATGTTCCAACAATGTTGCAGACTCACAGTGGATAGAAAAAGTCTACACACCCTTGTTCATATGGTCTTTTTTTTTTTTTTTTGTGAGACCAAGATAAATAATTTAAAACCTTTTACCCTACAACTCATGCGACCTGTACGCCTCAACCGAAAAAACACGTGGAAGCTTTTACGGTGGCGAAGTAAAAATAAGGAAATGAGATCATGTGGTTGAACAAGTGTGTGCACGCTTTTATAAGTGAGGGGCTTTGTTCAGACAATTCACATTCATTCAAATTCATGAGTCAGCATACACCTGCCAGCATTTCAAGTGCCTCTGATAAACCACAAAAACATTGCAGTGGGCTTTTCCTGACATGTTTGTTGTCAGATCTTACAGCATAAGCTATGATGTGCAGAGCTTCCATAGCATCAGAGGGATCTTGTTTTTCAAATGTTTGAGTCAGGAAAAGGGTACATTTCTTTTAAATAAGAATAAGACAGAAGAAGACTGTAAATTTCCCCATTGCGGGACAAATAAAGGATATCTTATCTTATTAAGTGGAGAAAATAAGGCACCAAGAACTGGATGTCCTACCAAAACCATCCAAAGACGAGAAGAACACTGGTCAAGGAACCCAACGGCAACATTAAAGGAGCAGCAGGAATTTCTGGCAAATATTGGCTGTGAAGGACATGCCAACACCAGAATCGCAGTCCTTGGAATCTAGTGCGGGTTAAAACTAGTCGACATTTTGCTTCTTCTCCACAAAGAACTGAAAAGGAAGAAGATTGGACAATGAGAATAAGTTGATTGTAAATCGAGACCTAATTAAGTCCCGCTACCTTGACTTTGAAGTTCATTTGATCAGTAATTCAGTGTTCCCCAAAGAAATAAACTGAAATAGCATGCACTGTGTCAAAATGTCAGTCAACAAAAACAAAAATAAAAATAAGGGTTGCGGTGTGTAGTGAGTGACTAGGATCTGGTGTCGGGTTGGCCAGTTATTCTGCGTGTTGGTGTCTGAGCGTAAGTCGTGGCCTGCAGCAGCTCCTCAATTTATATTTCCCCCATTCAATAAACGGATGAATGTGCACTGGCGGCTGTGGCCCCTCCTAGAGTAAGTCAAGTGACCCCTGTATCTCTGCCTGCTCCTCACCTTCCGCAAGGCAGCGAATGCGGGGCCGAAGCTTTGGTGAGTGCTGGTGCGACTCCGTATCCACGCAGGAAGTTTTGCGAGGGTGGCGGGACGGGAGTAGCGTCGGTCGCACAGCATAATGGAGGAGTAGTCACCACGGTGACGGATAGCTCTGCCTTTTCAGATGAGGAAAGAAAAACTCTTGTTGTTAATGACATTAACAAGTTGAATGACCAGTGGAGCCAGCACAGGATTGGCCATACCTATTGATTGATTGACAGCCTTCATGCAGAGATTTTCTATGAGTGCTTGGCCCGGGCTCTTCCCCCCACTGTGAGTCTGGAATATTCCAAGGTTTTAAAGGAGACATACATTTTTGTCTCAATTCCAAAAGCCCTTCCGAGGTGTCTTTTTAAAAAGCCATGAAGAAATGTCATGTTAAAAAAAATACATGGAAATGGAAAGCAGGATGATGTCTTACCAGGTGTTTGTCCAGGTACGACATCTTTTCCTGCAGTTCCGGTGATTTGATATTTGGATAAGGCATTCCCACCATCACCACACACCTGGAAGTCAGAAGTACATTGGACAGAAGTCAACTACATATGGCTGAACGACATGGCTTGAACAAAATCTCAATCTTATTTAAAATTTTAACTGATTTAGCTGGCATAGAAATATCTATCTATGGAGAGAGAGAGAGATCGAGATCATTTTACAAATAATGTGAAAGTAAGTATTTATATTCAGAAAAAGGCCCCCTTTGGCATGTATGTAAACATGATCCTTGGTATATAGATTTTTTTTTGTTTCATGGAAAAACTTTTATTTAACCAGGTCAAAAACTCATTGAGATTGACAATCTCTTGCAAGAGTGACCTGTCTTCCCAAAGCACATACCTGCCGAGGTCATCAGAGAAATTGATGCCCTCGCTCATCTTTCCGCCCACCACGGAGAACAGCAGTGCCCCCGTTAGGCTGCCACCTCCTTGCTGAGTGCATCTCTGTTAAAAGACATGACATTTATGGACATAGTGTACAGTGATGCCTGTTTAACTCGCTCAGTGACCATGCTTGTAACTCAAATCACTTGTTACTCAAACCAGCTTTCTCCTTTGAAATTATTTGAAATCCACAACGCCAATCCCAAATTGAATTAATTGAGGGATTCTCCAGGGGTCAATCCTGGGGGCCCTATAGGTCAGTCTGTACATGCTTACATTAGACGAGACAGTACGCAGCTATAGTGTCCTACCCCTTCTACTAAAAATTCAAGCTTTAATTCAATTGACGTTGTTAGCTGTTTCTTCTGGACACTCATTTTCTTAGGAACGACGATTTAAAAAAAAAAAAAGAATTTGTCACAACAGCTACACAAAACTCAACTGAACCTGTACTTTCACTGCTAAACCACATGAACTAAGAGTGGCTAAATGGTTTAAAATTTGCTGCCCCCATCTCGTGGCAAAATGGCTGAAGTATACTTCAAAGTCAAACTTTTGCTTGCAACACAAAGCAAAAACAGAACAAAAAAATGGCTACGATACAGCTCATAACTCCATTAACTGGGTACCATTGTTCATATTCAGCAGGATTCCACGTGTGAGTATGGCAAATGAGTGTTCTTCACCTGGATACACCGTGAGAACTCGCCCAGCACTTGCTCCACCTGGTTGGCCTTCTTGGGCTCCTGGAATATCTGAAGAAATCAGATTTGGCTTTAAGATGAGAATTTTATAAGCAATCTCAAGCGGATTGTTTTACTTTTTTTTCCTGATGCAGTGGACGCCCCCAGAAGTCATATAATTTAGAGTTCAACCAAAAGCAAACGAAAAGCCAAAGCATAATTTATTTTGATAGAATGCAAAAATGTGAAACAAAACAACACCTTTAAATGAAGGCAGCTTGACTCTTGAATAAAGCCTACCTTCTTCTTGTTGGCGAGTCGGGTTAGAACGCCGGCAGACTCCCAGTGGGCCACAACGCGCCTCGAGTACTCGTATGAGGGGAAGAAACACACCACACCACCTGGCACCACGTTGCAGATGTTTGAGAGGATGCGGCCCGTCTCGTCCATCTATCATTAAGTACAACATGTTTCATAAAAATTACATATACTGCAGCCTTGATTTAAACAGCAGGGCCAAGTGCCTAATTCCTAATTACCGGTAATGTTTGTATCCGATTGTCTCCTCTATTTCATATACATTTCATCAGACATATGTCCCATATCAAATACCTACTGGATTTTAATCATTTAGAAGAGCTCTGATCCCAATCTGAAGATATCAAATTCCATTTTTGTTCTCCTTTTGCCATGACACATAATTGTGCCACTTGAGAGGGAAAAAATGTATTGTGTGTATGTTTGAGTGTTACCATGCGAGGAGAGTCTCTGTTTTGGTATGTGAAATCTAGCTCCTGACCGGATGGACCGCTGCACAGGACAATAGGAAGGAGGTTCTCAGGTGGAATGACATGGCCTGCAAAGACAAAAGAATGGAACATGAAGTAACAAAAACAAACAAAAATAATAATAATCATAAATAATAATAATAATCAAATAAAAATGGTGACCTTAATTTAATATATGGAAGCGCATTTGAAACCATTTAAAATCATTTTCAGCATAATGGTGTCAGGTCTCGTGCTTGAATAAAATTACTGTATCTGCTCCAACAGTGGCTTCCATGCTTTTTTTAGACACTCGATTCTCTGTCCCACGCAGTGTCAATTTCTATTCTTCTTTTGCAACAAAATTGCTTATTTCCATGCAGTTTTACTGAGATGTCACGACATGATCTAGTCATCAGGGTGCAACCAAGAATTTTACTATGCCTGGCATAAAAACATGCAATACAACAACCCTCTTTCATAAAAATAGAATGGGATGAGCCAAATGTTTATTGCCCTATATTAGTTCACCTCTCAAACAAGGGCTCAATATTGAGTGATGTTGCCCTCAAAGCTCTTAAAAAGTATTGATTTGATGCTCATGAGGACAAAGGAGAATCCCCCTGCATACTAAACGTGCTTTTACTGTCCTTTGCTACAAAAGCAGAAATAACGGCAAAGCCATTACGGATATTTAGCAGAGTGGCCATGATGCCAAATGGGGTCCCACTTACCACAGGAAAACTCGATGACGCGCTCTTCTCGCACTCCGGCGGAAAACAGCAGCTCTTGTTTGAAGTCTGACACCTGCACAAAGCAGCTTTCAGTATCAGGGGAAATCAGATGTTTGTCATGAGAGTGAACCCCCGTTTATTGTGGGGTATACGTTCCAGACTCACCAGCGATTAATGAAAATCCTCGTGGGGCCGTGTAGAAAATGTTGAAAAGAAAATGTTTTGACTTGACTTCCATTTTTAAAACATATTTTTATCCTATGGATTTTGACTCAGTACGAGGCTTAGCATTGTTTTAGTGTTTTATAGTGCTGACTGTTTTGTGTTTACTGTGTTGTTGTCATTTAAACTGTCTTTGTTATTGTATGACTTATTTTTGCTCCATGTACAGCACTTTGTACACAACAATGGTTGTTTATAAATGCTTTGTAAATAAAGTTAAGGTGAGTACTGTAAAATCCTGTGAATTACACAAAGCCGCGTATTTTTTCAAAAATCCCGATGATTAAGGTCTTTCAAAATATTTTAAAAATCATGTTTTCCAAAATCTTGTTCTTGCACTGTATTCTCTTTTAGTAATTTTACTTTCCATTTCTTTACTTTTCTTTTAAATCTCTAACTTCTTTTAAATGTACTTTTAATTACAATATGTGAAGCATATTGAGTTACTTTGTGTATGAAATGCACTATAAATCAGTGATTCTACTTTTTTTTTTTTTTTTACAACCTATAGGTAGTGCCTAGGTCGTGGTAAACATCTAAACAATATGAATTTTTGTTTCTTATTAACTCATTCACTCCCAAAGACGTTTTTAAACGTCTTTTCAGATTTGGTCTAGAATTGGCTGGTACTGAATGAGTTAACCGTTCTGTAAAATGCCCCCTGCCGTGAATTTTTTTTTTAATTATTATGATTATTTTTTGCTCAAGAGGAACTCACAGGCTGCATAGTTCCTCCCGCGATGATGACGGCCCTGCACTCATTCAACACCTGGGCAAAGTGGACAGCCGGGTTCAAGAGAAGGAACTTGATGCTGCTCTCCGACAGATTTCCTGCACATTTGCATACTTGAATTTACTATTGGTGCCTTTACTGACCTTGTTTATAGTGCTCTGAGTTTAAGACAGTACCTTGTCTGTGTATAACCACCCGGCCGTCAGTGTTGCTGTTGGTGAGAGCCATGAAGAAGCCCTCTACTTGCATCATGGGGGAAGCGGCCAGTGCCTCTGATGACCCCTGTTGGTCATTTGGCGGAGCTGCAGACAAGAGGAGCTGAATTACAAACTTGAGAAGGGATGTTCTATTCATCAGTTCTCTGTAATGCGTGCCCTTTATTATGTCTGCAAATCAGGTGGAGTCTATCCTAGCAATTTTCCATAATAAGCCCCGTTTTGACCCTTCATTGAACAATATTGCGATCATATTTGTTGTCGAACTGCATCAAATACAAACACAGCACATTTGAATTTGATCCGGTGTAGTTCTACACCAAAAGGGGTGTTCAAGCAATATTACGTCGTTCTATTCGACAAGCGTCTGATTTCCAACCTGGTGCCGTGCTCTGGTTGCCATGCAGGGACTGAAGGTAGCGGTTCAAGCCCTCCGTGCGCCGATTCTCCTTATTGGAGCCAATGGGAGTGTGCGGAGTCACGCCCGAACCCACATATTTCTCCACAAAACCACCTAGCTGTGGAAAACAAAGGAGAGACCATTGTGAATTTTTTGTTTTTGTTTTTTTTTTTTTTTTTGCAATTGCAGCACATAGAACATCACTCCCTGCTGTCTTACTTTTCTGCTGATCATGCTCTTCTCAAAATATCTGTGCACCTAGCGAAACAAAGAGAAAGACAAGTTTTAGGTTATATTATCGCAAAATTGATCAATTACGCAGTATAATGTATTGACTCATACTCAAACTCATCATTCTCAGTTTGAGTTGTGTTGAAACGCATTCACCGGCCTCAAAAGCTATATGCAAATTTAGATTTTAAAAATATATCACAGTGGTGTCTTGACTACATACCTAAAACTGGCTTTCTCCATTGAAATAAATGGACAGGCTTTTAATTTGTTCCCTTTTAATATGAAAAATAACACTCTGCAGTGTTGTACTTCATAAAAACATACAGCAATAACAATTAAATAGAATCTAAAGAAAGTCACAACTGCTCAGTAAGCCGCAGCACTATTTAAGATTTTTCGCAGAAGAAAATGTATTCCTGTGTGTATAGTACCTGTCTACATGTGTTTCTGCACCATTTGTGGTTAAATATCTGTTGCCTTCAGGGTTATCACATGACAACATCGATGCTAATTTCGTTATCTCCTTCATAGCATTCTGCAAATAGTGTGAAGATTTCATCAGAAAAAATGTTTTTAGGGGTTTCCCCAAACGTGTTGTGTCTTTGATTCTGCATATCTACATAATGAAGCAGATGGAGATAAACAAATAACAATACATAAAAAATATATTTTTGAAAAAAATATTCACTATATTCAAGTTTCACTGCTTTAACGATTACCTTAAACAAGTTGATGTTGTCAATTTGAGCTCTGAACAGAAAGTTGTTGATGGTGAGCATCTCTGTTGCTGAAAAAAAAATAAAGAATTCTTGATCAAGTTTCCTTCAGATTTTTGCCTGTGAGTGTGAGTGTGAGTGTGAGTGTGTGTGTGTGTGTGTGTGTGTGTGTGTTGTCTGACCTGCTTCCGTGGTTTGGCTCTGTGGATTCTGACCCACTGTGCCTGAGAGGATAGGATTTACATCATTATGTGTGACAGCAACGTTCGCCAAAGGAGAAACAAATGCTTTCACTCACCTCCCAGCACTCGCACCAGCCCTTCAATCACAAAGAGAACTTGTTTGATGTACATGACATTCTTCGCCTTCAGCCGGGTCCTGATGGAGAAGAAAAGGAGACATATTGTGGATTAATTGTGGATAAGCTCACATAGTTGATTTGTAGCGATTTGATTTTCGATAATAATATCTTGAATGTTCATATCTAAATAACGGCGGCAGGATACCAATATTTCGCCCAGCCCTAATCTTTGCCTAAACTAGCCTCAAAATTGTGGGTGGAGAAACAATGTGTAGGGGCGGGATGGTGTCAAAAAACACGCTTGTGAGATCACAATGCAGGAAAAATTTATCATTTTAATTTTCCATCATACGTCTCCTTTAGTTAAGAAGTACAGATGTCAAAGTTACTCACCTGAAGCGCTCAGCATATTGGCTGAGCTGCGAGTGAGCCCGGCAAAGCTGCAAGTGACAATATTAGGACATCTCAGGTCACGTACAGTACATTCACAAAAAAAAAAAAAAAATGTTGGCTACACACCATGTGCAAGTAGTGCGTTTACCTGCGCGCCGCTGAGCTCTGCACTGTGTATGCAGGAGAGTGTGTCACTAAGGTTGTGAGCTTCGTCTATGATCAACACCTGTTTACAAACACATTCTACTGTCGCAAATGCACCACTTCATTATTGCTGTGTGCGCGCGCACACGCACAAACACACACACACACATTTTCTTTTTCAAAACACACCCCTTTTCAAATTTAAAAACAGGTGTGTACACTTTTTAAATCCAACATGGATTCACCGCATTGTCGTTTTAATGTTAGGTACTGTAAAACGGACATACTGTATTCTTGATAATCTTGTTGACTACCTGGTCCTTCAGCTGAATTCCTGCCGCCCGCCTTGTGGCTTCATGCAGCACCATCTGATAAGGCAACACCACCAACTGCACAAACAAAAGCAACACAAGCAATTCAGCTTCTGGACAAATAAGAAGAGCAATGAGAGGAGGAAGAGGTTGACAATGTTGAGTACAAACCTGTGCCGGTGGGACAGCAAGGCGTGTGGCGTAGTAGGGACACGAATGGCTTTCCTTGCCCAGCTTCAGAAGTTGCTCGATGTCATGGACGCTGCCCAGGAGCTCGTCCCGCATCTGTTGCAGCGCCGAGATCTTGTTGTACGGACAACCACTCTTCGCCGGGCCTCGTTTCCTTTTAGTGTCATCGTCATGATGTGGCCTCTCTACAAATGACATACCATTCTTGAAAGCAGTGGTGCGAATTAACCAAGTTTTGTTTTCTCCCCATTGTGCCAAGTTATCAAAACATGTATTGTATGTGATTGACAGGAAAAAAATAATTTGTACTCGGAATGTCATCCCAGTCCAAGTCACTTTGTTTTGGATATCTGTCGATACCAAGCTCCAATCTGACACTGTACCTCAGCAATGCATTTAAAACATTAGTAAATAAATGGTATATCATCTGTGGCTTGTCAAAAGTGTATTTTCTTACCGTGTTTGTTTTTCTGCATCTCCATGCAGCGATCATTGATGCGTTGAAGACTGCCCAGGCGTCGCACCTCCTCATTGACGCAAAGATTCTGGAAAGCGAGATCACATTGTGTTTAGCGGCAGCTTCTGACATTTTCCATTCTCATTTTCTTCAGGTTTGCTGTTGAGGTTCCATTGAATCATTTTTCCTATTTAGTAAGACAATTATATTCTTGTTGAATGCAGCACCAAGGATGGGTGTGGTTGCTAGTTAGCACCCTTGAAAAGTACTGATTATGCGCAAGACTATTTAGAAAGTTTTAGCCAAAAAAAAAAAATAAACATTTAAAAAAAGGAAGAAAAGTGATAAAATGTTTTCAAAAACCCAGAGAATCATTTATGCAAAGATTTTATGTAAAATTGGAGCACAAACACATTACTCTTCATGTTATGAATGTGATATTGAAATCAAAGATGACAAAGAAAAGCTGACATCCTGTTTTCACCCTTCATTACGAACAAGTGTGGAATTACTCCAAGTACGGCAAGAATATGCTTCTAACATCAATTTTCACAACTGTAGCTAGGTTGGTAGATTACAATGGGTGGGTTGGTTGTGTTGGTTTTGTAGGTTAGTTTCATACTGTAGGGTGACACAAAGTTTTTTTTTTCCCGTCGAAGAATTCCTTACAGTAGGGTGATTTGGCAGCTTTGTTTAGGAGGTAAGTAGGCTTGTTTGGCAGGTAGGCAGACAGGCAAGTAGGTAGGAGGGTAGCTAGCTAGCTACCCAGCATAGGTAGGGAGCTAATAGATAGGTTAGACAGGTTGGTAGCTAGTTTAGCGTAGGTTGGGAGGTCAGATAATTAGATAGTTGCGCTGTGCAACAGATCGAAAAAATATCGTTATTGCGATAGTGGCTAGTGCAATTTGCATACAATATGCGCAATAACTTTAATATGGAATTGTATTCTTTTATCTGAATTTGACCAGTCATGTGCACCATCATCCAACAGGTGAACAGTATGTAGGGACATTACAATTAATTACACACGAACACATTGAACTTGATCATTTGTCTACATGAAAACAAAGTATTTCTTTCATTCGATAATACAAATGCAATGTCTTTAGGCACATGTTAAATACTACAATGATATCGATATCACGTGTTTTTCCAATACTGTGAAGTCCTACTACCGGTAGGTATGTTAGTTTGGTAGAAAGGTAGGTTGGACAAGTAGTTAGGTATGTTTGTTTATTTGGCAGGTAGGCTGGTATTTATCTTGGGTAGACAAATTAGGTATGTGGCTCGGTTGGTAAGTATGTGAGTTTCACCTGCCGGGAGCCCAGCGTGACCAGACTGATGTCCTTGCTGAAGGGGCTCTTCTGAACTTCATGGACAAACTGAGCAAGCTGTGAGTGTGTGCGACTGCAGTAGTAAATCTGTTTTTACACACACACACACACACACACACACTGCAGCTGGATTGGAAAAACAATGTGTCCTCTATTGGGACTTGAATTGAATTCCCTTTGTAATGA
>CAAKHF010025288.1:104465-141532 GCA_901007745.1 Hippocampus kuda | reverse complement strand
TATACTGCGTTTTTGCCCTTTTTTTTTTTTTTTTTATCTGTGGAGTCACATTAAAAATCGTTACCTTCCTCAAAAGAACGGCCCAAGTAATTTTTTCTTGAGTTTTTTTCTTCAGAATACATAAACTAAATGAAATTATATCTATTAATATCCTTTCAGAGGTAGAATTGAACCATCTGTTTAACAACGTAGCAGATTTTAGCAGAGATGGTCAGCATCCTGATATGTTTGAACCCCCCGACACACAGTTTTGTTGTATATTCCCCCTTTTTCTCAGAGGAAAGACTTAACAAAAACTGCAGGCTTTCAGAGCTCCGTACAAGTGCCTTATTTTTAAACAATGAGCAACAACTGAGTGCACTAGCCGTGAGACCTTATCCAGCAGCTACCTTGGAGAACCTGGAGTCGGTTTACAGGTGGGATCAGCACTGTTGTGCCTCACAGATAAACACTAAGACAAAATGAGCACTCTTGTGACATGTTGACTGTAAAAATGGAAACAAAACACTTGTCGTATTTTCCAGGTTCTATTATGGAACCATTAACATCAGGGGATGAGCCAAAAGAAATAAAATATGATTCATACATAGGAGGGTTAAGATTGTCCTATACAGTGATTCTTTACGGTTCACTTTTCGCGATTTCAGTGCATTGCGGCTTTTTCAAAAGCATTCACCAAAGGGGGAAAAAAAATAGCAAATAAACCGCAAAAGGTCCGGGAGATGCAGCAAAAAACAGCGAGTCACATAGAGCAACATATACAGTACTAAATGTATGTTTGATGTTTTTGTTTACTGCATTTAGTCATTTATACACAAACCTAACCTATACATCTTTTACATCTATACATAAATTAGTACATAGCATTAAGTAATTATACTAACATTAAATTTGGCCATATAAATATAATATACACTCATACACATGTACATATACCTGTAGGAGGTGGGTGGTACCTACTTCGCGGAATTTCGTCTTTCGCTGGAGGTTTTTGTCCCTATCAACCGCGATAAGTGAGGGATCACTGCATTCGACCTGGGTGAAGTGATTGATAGACCGATGTCACAACCGTGATTGTCTGCCTCTAGCAATGTTATGAAACTTATATTTGTATTTGTATGTTTCTTCTACTCACTGAGACTACTTTTCAGCTCGGACCAAAAATGCATAACCTCAATAAATACAATGAATGCGTTCTCGCACCCCTTCATAGGGAAACCTTGAAATAAACATCGAACCACCCATTTTGAATGTCGTGGGCAAGAAAAAAAAGAAGCTGCACAATATAGCATAGCCCATTTGTCTACATCTAGGATACCTGTTTCTAATTTGGCCAAATTCCCTAGTCGGAGTTTGTTGAAGTATGCGCCGTAAAATTTGTTGCTACGAAGCAAATATTAATTTCGGACTACGGACCTTTTAATGAGTCCTTATGAAAGCCCACTAAATGCGTCAATCAGCAAAAGTGGAATTGAGGCCCTCATTAAGGCTGTTTTAATATGATTTCAATTTTTAAACTAGTGAGCCATTGATCACAGTATGCAAAGTGACGTCGGGCGTCGGTGACAGTTCATCTCTCTGATTGTCTGTTTGCTATTGAATCAATGCATGAGATATTATGAGATAGAACACAAAAGCAAACCACGACCAAGGTAATTATCTGGTAAATTAAGCTAAAAAAAAACATTACTTTTTACTTGGACTTGTTCACAGTACAGAGGTCTACAGTTCGAATCCGGGCTCCAGCCTTTCTATGTGGGGTTTAAATATTGTCCCCACACTTCACTTCACAGATTTTCTCTGGGTACTCCGGATGGATGGATGGATAAAATAAAAATGCTGGAGGAGCAAAACCGAGGCTACACAGAATTCTTCTGTGTGCACCCCCCGGTGTAGCCCCCATGTAGCGCCATCCCTGGTCTATGCCAATGAAACACAAAGCATTATCTTTCTATTCATACATCATAATGTACACTGATGTCTCCTCACCTCCTACGATGTATACAAGGCTGTAAAATGCGTCTTTTTAAAAGGAGAAACTGTTTGCTAACCTAATCACCTCAACCTGCTTCAGGTATCCAGGCCCAAGAAACAGAGGCGTATCTTACTCTGGGAGGTAAGGTCAATGGACAGAAATCTATCCTAAAATAACAGTGTGTTGGGGAGGGTCTTTCAAAATAAATTCACTCTTAGTACAACACCACCAAAATAAACAGTTCCAGTGACAGTTTCACCCCGGGTGAGCAATGAGCTATTTAAGATACATTTATATTAGTAATTTAGTGTCATTATGCTTTGGTTTTAGAACAGTTTGTTCGTTCAATTGCTTTGTTTTGTTTTTTAAAGAGTAAATCGATTTCCGTTTTCATCTGACTGACGGTGTGGGTACTCTTCCATCGTCCGTTGTGTTTGTTGAGGTGGAAATGGCAAGAAAATGTTAGGCATCAAAAGAGCCACACCAACATTTTATAAGTCTCTAAGCCGTTTATTTGCAATTTAATGACTTATTTTGCCGCTTTGTTTCTGTTCGCCGCTGGAATGGAAGCGACCGAGTCACAAGCGCACCGGGTACAGATTGGTGGCCGGTAGTAGCGCGCACATTCGCCGGGGACAGAAGCACCGGCGACAAACTGGGATCAAGAGACGGTCCCTTTCCAAAAGCGTCGAGGTCCAGCAGCAAAGCTGATGAATGACCCCAGTTGAGCTGTCAGCTGAGTGCCGGGATGATAACCACGTTTTTTCCAGTGAAGAAACTGCGGAGGAAGGGCAAATGTGTGCTCTTCGGGGCCATTCTGGTCATCGCGGCGGTAACCGTTGTGTCCAAAGCGCGGTGGGGAGAAGGCACCGGTAAGTTTGGCAACTTCGGAAAAGGTTTTAACTATTGTTGACATTCAATTTTACTTTTAAGGACAGTCAAACAGTGACCCAAAACACACATATTTACTCTAATAGCTACTTTGTACTCATTACATTAAGAAAACACTTGGTCATTTTAACTTTTCATTTATTTGATTGACTTTTTGGTATCATCTGATGAATATTGCTTTGCTTTCGACTTAAAATATGATGAAAAATAGACACGTGTTTTGTTCATCAGTCCCTATTTAAGTTCACTGAAAGTCACCATTTCTCAAGTGTAGTTTATTGAGTTGTACTTCCTTTAAATCTTATAAAACTCATTAAAAAGTATTCGATATTTACAATACCCTCCAAATTTATTAGAACGGCGAGGTCAATTTGTTATTTTTTGTTGAAATTTGGGTTTCAGAGCAAGAGATTGATATGAGACAGAAATTCACAAGTCCACCTTTTCTTTCATATTATGGACATCTAGATGTGGTGAACAACTCACGGCGGAAAGCAAAATAACGTGTTGAAACTGTTGAAACTCCTGTAAAGCGTGTCGTCCTGTTTGGATTTATATAAGGGATTATCTCCTAAAATGGTCATATCTTGCTGTGCAGTCATATGTACCAAGAGACAAGGGTGTAAACCAAACTCCGCTTTTTATCAAATACCCGCTGATGAAGATAAAAGACAGCGATGGGTAGCAGCAACCAAACGAAAGGACTGGCAGCCCTCAAACTATTTGAAGATTTGCAGCGAACCTTTTTCACAGGGTTCGTAGATCATATTTCCTATATTTTACTCATAATCATTAAATTACTGTGTGATGCTGAGCGCAAACATGGGATGGAATGTGTAAAAATACTAAAATAAAATAAAAAATACGCCAATTAGCATTATAAGCAAGTTTTCCCTGCTGCATCCTCTATTGGGTTAAGATCTAGTGATTGACTTGACCAGTTTTAAGAGCTCACGCTGCTGACAAAGTCCTTTTTTGTGTGCTTTCCGATACATGCGAGCTTGTGTGTTTTAGATCACAAGCAGATCCTTTCTTATTCCATACTTGAGCCTTTCCATCACTTTGTTAGACGTTAATTTTGGTCTCATCGGTCAAAACTGTGTTTCCAAACTTTCAAAGCTCATCTCTGTACTTCTTTGCGAAATTAGATTTGGCCTTCCGATTCTTTAGCTGATGAGTTGTAGGGGCTCATTTTATCATCTCACATCGCCAGAGGAGGGAGGTGGGAGGAGGTACAAATAATTTGGGGATATGAGACGACGCTTCTTGAGCTCCTCATTTTATGGAGATGTCTATTCAAGAAAGAACAAAACATTAAAAAAAAAAACTTTAAATCATGTCATTGTCATTTACTTCTCTAATAAATAAAATTACTTCTCCAATGGGGGGGAAAGATGAATTAAAATTGGAATTCAGATGGGGTTTTTGGGTGGGGGGGGTATGTTTCACTCCACTCATAACTCTGGCATAAATCTGATCACTGTTGTGCATCATCCAATGAAATGAAATGAAATGCATTTTAAGATGAACTGAATCGTTCAGGACCATAGACAAACTCATCGAGCCTTTTGATTTTTTTTTTTCCCACACTTAATTTGTCTTCATGAGTGCAGCCTAACGCAAGTGAAACAAGAAAACGGGTTCCTTTGAAAAGAGACACACCAGCCGTGAGAAAGGTGTCTGTGGGGTCTGTTGTTGGGGGGGCTGGGGCAGGTCAGTAGTTCACGTCACAGTTTTACTCTCCACATCGGAGGGAAATGCCGTCTCGTGTCGGCTAACCGCACTTCCTGTCGTTGTCTTTACCTTTATTTGCACCGCGTGAGTCTTAACAGAAGGGTGTCAGGGATGCAGATGAGAACAGAGTGGAAATGACAACACCACTCATACACTCCTCCGTTTGCTCCCTTTGAACAAGGCCTGACATGTAAACACATGCTGAGCGCTGTAATGCGAGGCAAGGGGGGGGTCGCCTCGCTTTACATTCCTCACCTTTACATTGGAGTGACGATGGCGCTTGACGGGAGTCACAACGGAGAGTAAAATGCAAAAAACTCACATTGTGGAATGCAAAGGACTTGAATGCTTTCATGCTCATTTTAATGTTTTTAAAGATTTTTCTATTGAATTGAATTTGGAACCCAGTAAATTTGAGGTCAGCAATGGACATTGTTGGAGATTCTGAACTCCAAAGGTTTTAAACATGCATTCACCAAACTCGGGCTGTCATTTACAAATCTTTTTACATTCGATTATCCGATCAATTATTTCATAGATTACTCTGTACTGATGTAAAAGTGATGGGAAGTACTGTGACGAGGCTTCAGCTTATTCAGTACCTGAAACAGCACCAAAGATCTTATTGCCTCAATACAGTAGTAGGCGTCTGACGACCGTCCGGCCAGTTTGTCGTCACACTTATACTTTCCCATGTTCTTTATTTAATCTTGAGAATCATTTTCATTTTTAAGTATTGCTCCCGAGATGTCGCTACGGCCTGTGAGCAGCAAATGTTGATGCGGTATACACGTAAGTGGCCCAACATCGACTACAGTTGGTGCAAATGCGATTAAAAAAAATATATATATATATATATAATAATGTAGTTAATTGAACCACCGAATTATTCATTTAATCTACTGGCAGAATTCAAGGAAAGGTCCAAAAAAGGTCAAAAGTGGTCATTTCCCAGGAAAAATCAAAAATTCTGTTCATTTAAATTTGAGAGGATGAATGTCAAAATAGCATCTGAAATAGCGGGCCGCGTAGAGCATAAAGAACATTGTTGCCTTGACTTGCCCTTTGAGTTTGAGCCATAAAAGTTTGCACAATACAGATTTTACAATGCGTTGTAAGTTCTAGTTATGATGGTCAGAAACAAATTCCACCTGTTGCTGAACCTGTCTCTTAATTCTGAAAGGTTATAAAATACTGTATTATATGGTGACAAATATAACATATTACAAAATTTCTATAAAATATGAATCAAAATATCTTTTTACGGCATATCCTTGTCATTTATTTTTATAAAATTACTTCGCAAATTAGCGGGAAAATGAATTGAACTTGGAAATCTGATGAGAGGGAGGGAGAGGGAGAGAGAGAGAGAGAGAGAGAGAGAGAGAGAGAGAGAGAGAGAGAGAGAGAGAGAGAGAGCTAACAATTTATTTTATGTCGGTCATTTGGCTCATAACTCTGGAGTGAGATATGTAATTGCATTTAAAATTGGGATGATTCATTTTAACACTCTTTTTGGTGAGACTATTTTAACATTGGCTAGTTATGTGGGAACAGTCTTATCATGCAAATGAGATAATTTTAACCCACGGCATCAACTACAGAGCCAACACAAAGTGTGTACATATATCCCGGAGCAACCCTTGTTACGCTTGCAAACGAGTGTAGCTGGTCCTTGCATGTGGCGCATGCAGCGGATACATCATCCGAATACTGTCGAGTCGGTTTTCCGTCCTCTGTCGTCATTAATGCAAACACTTGCTGTTGTGGTTTCCCTTGATGCTGTAATCAGGACCGGAACATGTTCGTTATATCTCGGCAGCTGAGAGGAAGCTAGCACGCGCCGCTTACCACAGCCGTGTCTCTTTGCACACACGCTTCGTCTTTGACCAATACGTTTTTTTTTCCTTTTGTTTTTTTTTTTTTTTTTTTTAAATCTTCTGCAGGTTACATTAACACACGGGTGGGGGTTAGTTAATAAATGTCCCACCGCGAGGTGGAATGGCTGTGAATGGTTGAAGGTGGTGATGCTCTGAACCGTGGAAGAAAAGAAAACACAAATCTACCTAGCAATTGCTCTTTTTCTGGACTCATGGCAAAGGGTGTAGTTCTACACTTACACGCAAACTAGCTTTGACATCAAGTAGCTTATCGACAAGAAAAGTACAGGCAAATGTCTGGCGAACATTTGCCGAACATTTGCGAACCCTGACGATCCCTGAGAGGAGCGGTACATTGGCTGCCTTTGCAAACACTTGCAATTGTTTGCCGCTCAGGGGGATGGGGGCTTTTTAAGTTCGGGTCACTTCACATACAGTAAAGGGTTGGGGGTAGGGTTGGACTAGGATAGGAAAGTAGTACAGTTGATGCATTTTTTGGAGCGTTCTTTAAAAAAATAGAAAATATTACAATAAATACCAAGATATTGAACAAAATAGCTGCAAAAAATGAAATATAAGGCAAAAATATCAAAACATTGGTCACTGTTAATAATTAAAAAAAGGGGGGCTGTCACTGTATCATATGCTTCTGTTTTCATGCTCTTCTTTGCCGTCGTCTACATTTTGCTTGACGTAATTAGCAACGTACAATCTCTGCTGTACTCTGCTGGGCCTTGTGCGGCCGAAGAAGGCGCCAGATGGAGATAAAAATACTCTGAACCACCACCCTAGCATTACGCGTTTCACCAAACGTGGCCCTGTGCTCCAAACCCCCCGTGGGTGTGGGTGTCTCCGCCTCTTCTATAATAACAGCTTTCATTTTACGAAGCCTTGAAAGCGCTGTTTCCTTGGTCGTGTCTCAGCTACACTAAATTGTGTCAATTGAAAGATGATAGAAGTGTGATTTTTTTTTAATTTTATTTATTTATTTTTTACATGACATAATATATTTATTATATACCTCAGTGTCCGACTGACGAGGGTAAACGCTTGAGAAAATGAGTGCATGGCTGGACTTCATCAAAGTACCAGTCTAGAATTCACCCAAAATGACTGTGTTCAAAAAACGATTTCCTTCCTTACACTTTTTCATGCGTACCGAAATGACATCCCATGTCCATGCAATTTTGTGTCAAGCAATTCATCGAAAGCAAAGTGCGGTCCATTTTTAGACACCCTTTTTGAACTTCTTTTACTGGTTCCTGCTTGTTCCATTGCAGATGACCACGGGGGCTGGGGGCGCGCCACGTTTGACCAGAGGGTAAGCCCGGAAAATGTGGCGGTCATCGAAAATGTGTGTGCGTGCGTGCGAATGTGTGCCTGTGCACATGTGTGTCTGCATTTCAACGTGCCTGTGTGGAAAATAAGGTGATGGAAACCAAAATGTATCAAGCTATGAAGGCAGTGACATGAATGAAGTGTGTGTTCCAGGTTGGAGTGGGCCATCCACCGGAGGATTCTGGATTTATGCCGCAAGCCTGGAAACCAGAGGTGTGCATGTGTGTGTCAATGACGTGTGTTTGGGGTGTAGATTTCCTCTTTAATTTCGTCTGTTGTACTCATGACAATTAGCGAACTCTAAAAGTAAACTGCCTGAACATGTCCAGGTCCCATTTTTTGTCTTTAGGATGCTAAGTTAGCATCATCGTTGTTCACCTAAAGAAATAAATACAATTGGGGTGAGGAATGAACACAATTTTGTTAAATGAGGTGACTAGAATGCCACAAGTGCTATTCAACGGATTGCCTGTATGCATCTGTGTTTCTGTTCCACATGTCTGTCTGCCAGTCATTCCCTCGAGTTAGCTTATGTTTCTGTTTTGATCTTTGAAGTTAGCTAAGTAGACACAGTAAGTGTCTGTCTGTCCGTCCATCTGCCAAGTTATCTTGCGAGTTGTATTTATTTTTCAGTCTACTTGTCAAGTTAGCTTGCTATGCATGTGTCTGTATGTTTGTCTGTCCACCCGTCCAGTTAGTCTTGCTGCTCTTTCGAAACCACGTCCAAGTCTATTCCTTTATCTGCAGTAGACTTGATTATTGTAACGGTCTTCTTCCTGGACTCCCTCAAAAGAGCATCAAGCAGCTGCAGCTTTTGCAGAATTCTGGAGATCAGGGTCTGACCAGAACCAAGAAATCAGAATATATTACTCCCATCCTCAAGGCTCTGCACTGACTCCCAAACAGTTGTGGAATAGATTGTCAAATTCTGTTCGTTGTCGATAAATCACCAAATGGTTTGGGTCTTGAAGATGAAATGAAATGCTAATCGAATGTAAATCCAGTCGGCCTCTTGAGATCTGCAGACTTGGGTCAATTCGTGGAGTCCAGAATTCAAAGTAAACATGGTGAGACTACATTTAGTTGTTAAGCTGGATGCAAATAGAATAAATTGCAAACAGAAGTGAAGTCAGCCCAGAGTGTCAAGGCTTTTAAATCAAGATTAAAAATTTCATCTCCTCCCCCCCCCCCCACTAATCCTTTGATTAAGGTCTTCTCATTTATTTATTTATTTATTTCACTTCTAGTCATTTTTCGAAAAACCCATTTTAATTCTTCTACTTTTAAAATGTTACATATGTTTTTTGTTTTTTTTTTTCAAGTTTTATGTGAATGCATTTCAACGCTATCATTGTCCGTTCTTTTAGTCATTTTGGTCTGCTACGTTGCTTCTGACTGTCGTTAACTGTACTGTCTGTCAATGCTTTTCGGTGTTGTGCCTGAAATGTGCTATATAAATAAAGCAGCCTTTCCTTTAACACACAAAAGTGTGGATTGGCAGGAATTGCAGCCTTTTGAACATAAACAAATATTGGATTGAGCAGAATGAACATCCTTGTGCGGCAACCTACCACTGTGCCTGTGAAGTCGTAATTATAATGACTGATGAAACTTTACGTTCAACGACACGACAGGAGGCTGTCTTCATGCTGCTTTGTTCTCGTCCGCTTATAGTGTATGCACAGTACATAAGACATGCAGGATACACGCCGAAATCAAATAACGCGGCGTCTTGAGCAGATGTCACAAAGGTTTTCTGTTTACCTTCTGTTCTTTTGTTTGTGAGGCAGACCCATTCTCACTTAAAGAGCCTGTAAAGTAAAAATGTCTTGTAAATTTTTACACGCCACAAAGAAGAGTGTTGTCAACCCTTAGATGCATGCACTTGAGCCCATAACCACTTCATAGGCCGCACCTGTTCTAAGATCATTTATATAACAAGTTCCAAAGGAATCCGAGCAGCCATGATACTTTCAACGAGAATGTTGAATATTTTTGATCCGAACACAAAACTGTGAATCATTTTCGAGCTGCATAGGTACTGTACAAGCTGTATGTGTCTGTCTTGACTAAATGATAAGATGGGAATTACAAAAAGCTGCAAAAATGCGAGTGCGGAGGTAATTTGTTTGACCGTACATATGCATTCAAGACTGCCACATATAGAAGTACAGTACATGACTGCAAATAAGGCTTCAAAATTGTGTTGTAAGTTCATCGAACACTCTTCAGCAGGAGTGAGTGTGAATGGTTGTTTGTCTTATTTGTATTTCCAACGATCTGCTAGCGACCATTTCAGGGTATAAGCCCACCTCTTGCCCAATGACATTTAAATAGGCTCCTGCGCCCCCACAACCTTAGCGGCTCAGGGAAAGGGTGGATTTTTTTTTTTTTTTTGCAATAGCATCTCATGATGTTGGCAACCATGACTGAAGTTGCCTACACCCTCAGACAGATACTGTACAATGATTGCCATTCATACGTTATAAATGTATACAATTAGTATTTTTTGTGTTGAAAAAAAAATGCTGAAAAAAATGACTTAGGCCTTTATTTAAGGTTAGTTATGATATGATCCACAATAATAACTTTTTTTTTTCGCACTAGAAGTTTACGATAACAAAAGTCACCCTCTGGTTTAAACCAAAATAAAGCTTCATAAAGTTTCTGCAGTGTGTCACAGATTGTGTCGATAGGCTAGAACGGAGTTTGTGTGTGGGTCCTTGACAGTACAGAGACTGCCAAAAAAAAATACATCTGCGGCACCGTTAACCTGCGGGCGCAAGTGTGCGTTTGTGTGCTTCTGTTTTGCTGAAGTAGGTCAGACGTTTGCTTGATGAGTGACTGATAACGCTCTCTTCTCTCAGTATAAAGGCCGGGCCAATTTGCATGTGTTTGAGGACTGGTGTGGCAGCTCCACAGACAGGCTACGTCGCAACCTGCACTACCCGCTGTACCCTCACGTGAGTGCGAGCCTGCAACTGCTACACACTCACTCATTGGATGTAGAGGCATTTCCCACTCTGTTGAATTATTGTCAGTGCTCCACAACATGCTTACTGTTCAACACTGAGTGACTTCTGCCAAAGCCATGCTCACAGTTGTTTGCAGACTGGGTACATTCCACATCCACATGCTAGATCTTCATTTCCCATGACCTGAGATCCTGACCGCCTTTCCTCTTGCAGTCAAGGACCACAGTGCACAAGCTTGCCGTCTCTCCGCAGTGGACCAACTACGGGCTCCGGATCTTCGGTTATTTACATCCTTACACCGACGGTACAACAGCTTTTTTTTTTTTGCCGTCGTGAATCGTACTTCATGGCGGCGTCTTTATTTCTTTGCTATCCTCAGGAGAGTTTGTGTTCGCCCTGAGCTCTGACGATAACTCCGAATTCTGGCTCAGCACGGATGAGTCTCCCTCCAATCTGCGGTTATTCGCATGGGTTGGAAAGGTACAAACGTTTGGTGTCGTCATTGAAAAGAAAGAAAAAGTGGGCTTCTCTATTATTTCCTGTCTTTTCAGACTGGGTCTGAGTGGACAGCCCCAGGCGAGTTTGAGAAGTATGCCAGTCAGATCTCCAAAGCAACTCAGTGAGTCCATTTTGTGAGCTACCTGTTTACCAAAATATTTATGAGGCCCTGTACTGAATTTTGCTGGATTGCGGTGCAACAGTGATGCTCATTTGCATCGTACCATTCCCGCACCAAGTTTGGCCTCCCCGGACTTGGCAGCAAGGCTGAGTGAAGGGCTCAATTTTTTTCAAGAAATTCAAGCAAAGCAATTTGGCCGGACGATGCAGAGACACGCCTGTACCATGTGAAAGCCAAAAGCGAAGGAGAGCTGCAGTATTGTTGTATTCACCGATTTGGGTTGGATGAATTGGGAAGTGAGGATTTGTTGTTGGCCCAGGTTGTCATGGTAACAAAGGGCCGAATGTGCATTGTCCCCGGGGAGGCTTTAGTACTGTATCATTTCAAGGAGACAGGACCACTCCTAAACAGGCAGAGTTCAACAAAATAACTCATGCATAAATAAATCAATCAATCCATGGGTTAGTTTGATGAATCTGACAGACGTAAGACACCTGAAATTGTGACTCTCATCCAGTGTGCAGTGAGAGATCATCAGGTGTGCCATGGGAAATGATGTTAATCATGTTCATTATTTTGACAAAGCAGTGAGTAATTTTCTCAAACAAACTGCTTTCATTCATTTGTCTGTGCCAACCATGTATTGTAACAGGATAAAGCTAAAACAAACAAACGCTCTTCCACTTGATGAAAGGTTTTTAATTCACTCATACGTCCACTTTTTGTGAATTGTTTTGCGAAGTGGTGTGCCGTGAAATATTTTTTCCGATGTACACTATGTGCCTTGACTCACTAAAGGTGGGGAGACATTGATATACATAAAGCATCTAAATATTTCATCAATAAATAATACCAAGAAACACAAAAAAATGGAATGCAATGCAGTGTATACTGTCGTGGTGCTTGTTAAAGTGCTGCAATAAGTTAAAAAAAAAAACAGCCTCAAATTTCATACATGTATGGTAGAATCGGGAGATGATGGAAACAGTCACTATGAGTCAACTTTTGGATGCCCTTGTTGCTCATGTCACGGAATGTTTAGTCATCATGTGGTTGGCTGAAACCTGCTGGAAGATTTTGTTGGTTACACATATCAAGATGCTTGGGGTGCACCGTTTGCAAGTTGCAGCTGTCTCATAGTCGCGACGGTGGCCACCTTTGCTCGGCGTATTCTTTTCAGCTATGAAGACGTGATACGATGAGTCATGGCACAAATATGGGAAATTATGAGACATTGTGATATATTTACAGCGGGGGAAATTATGATCGGATCCCCTGCTGAGTTTGTAAGTTTGCTCACTTTCAAAGAAATGAACCGTCTCTCATATATGCTTGTTCGTTAATTCTGGTCGTAGGTTGTGTGCAGGTCAAAAATGGATAAAAACACAATTGCAAAGTATCGTTTTTTTGGAGTGAAATGCGTACTTGATCCCCCAGCAAAATCAGTTGAGTACTTGGTGGAGAAATGCTTGTTGGCAAGCACGGCAATGAGACTATTCTCGTCGTTGGGTACCCGATTGCATGCAGCTCAGGCGTGCTTGTCGCTCATTTATCTTTTGGGAACATGAGTTTTCTGCTCCCTCCACAGTTTTTTTAAATTTTGGTTTGCAGTCTGGCCATTTAAATTATGCCATTTGACATTTGCTCTTGGCGAACGATGTTCTGCCTTTTACTATGATCAATAAAAATCGAGTCTGAGACTTTGCATTTCTTTCGGCAAACCTAAAAATTCAGCAGGAAATAAAATAATGACTTCCCCTCCACTCTCTGTGTCAACATACACAGCAACTCAAACACACAATCAAATTGTGAAGCTGAAGGATGAACAATTGCATGTTCCTGCTAAAATAAACTTTCGGTACTTCTGCTTTCCAGGCTTTCTGCTCATCGGAGGTACTTTTTCGAAGTGATCCACAAGCAGAATGACAAAGGCAATGACCATGTGGAAGTGGCTGTAAGTACCTCAAATACTAACTCTAATTATTTATAGCGCCCAAAAAAATCCCACGTTTTTTTTTTTTTTTTTTTTTTTTTTTTTTTTTAAATGTGAGCATTCAAGTGGACACGATAACCAAACTGTATTTGTTTATTTTGCCACAGTGGAAGCTGTTGCATGAGGATTCCAGGTTTATGGTCATCGAGTCCAAGTACATCTCTCTCTATGTCAGTAAGTATCATCCGCATTGAGGTCATAATACACAGCGACGTGCAAAAGCCCACCATCAGATTCCTTTGAGCAAGTCGATCCCATTTTCAATCGAGCTTGTCTTCATGAGGGTCACACATGCGCTGGAGCCTATCCCAGCTGACTTTGTCGTTGTCATTGTGCGGCTCATCAACTTCCCACAATTCTGCGAAATTAGCCTTGTTCTTGAAAAGGGGCGCACGCTTATCCTCCATTCCCAGGCATTGTCTCACCTCGTAGAATTCTAGTCAACAACCTGGTCAAAAATTCCACAGCCAACTCTATGTCTTGTCATCCTTTTTTAGCGCCCGTCTTCCTTCCCAATCATTATTTTTTACTGGTCCCCAATAATGCCCCTCTACTTTTCCTTCTGTCTCATATTCACCAATCATCAACTGCTCAATGTATTATTTCCATCTGTCTAGCACACAACTTGCATTGGGCAACAAAGTTCCATTTCTATCACCCTAACCTGCTGTACATCTGTTCATTCTCATGTCTGGCCAGCCTGTACAGATGTTTCTCATCTTTGCTGTCAAACCTGGCATACATGCTTCTCGCTGTCCCACTTTTTTTTTTCACCAACTCTTTTCCATGTATGCTTGCTTTCCTGCACGTTCTGCTTTCACCACCAAAATCTCCTTTTCCCCTTTTCCTACCAGAAGACATTCCAAGCACTCTCCTGCCAGTCTCTCGGATCACCTTGGCCGTACAGGTCCAGTCTTCTGGAAGCTCCTCCTGCCCGCCGACAATCCAATAATAATCCTGTCACACACTGGCTCATGAGCCACAAAAATATCATCTGTAAGATTCTGCTTTTTTTTTTTTTTTTTACCACCCTGCGCCTTCTTCCCGCAGATGAATCTGCACTGCTTATGAACGACGTTGCGCACATCCCACAGACGGCCGCGAGCCACCGACATCGCGCTTCACGGAAGCACGACGCCGCCACGATAGACCTGCTGTGGGAAGACCCCCGAGACGCTCTCCACCAAGGTGCGGGACTGTTTCACAGACTCGAAGGTTTCTTCCCTTTCTTTCTTCCCTGACATCGGTGTGCCATGTCTGTCGCCAGTGCCTTTGATCGACGATAGTTTCCTGCAAGGCATTCTGCCCAGCTGCGAATACAAGCCCAGCTACACGATCAAAGACTTCCCCCTCACTCGATACCAAGGACTCCAGTTTGTATGTATCGCGTCCGTATTTACACGAGGCTACGTTTGGACACCCAGACTATGTTTGAATTTGAATGCGCTAGGGCAGAGGTCCCCAACCTTTTTTGCCCCACGGACCGCTTTCATGTCAGACAAGGCCGGATAGATACGACAATATAATATGATATGACCTGCATGAAAAGTGTGGTATTTTCGAAACAATCATAATAAACACGAGGAACGTCCTATCTGGCCGCTACATTCTCTGGTCGCTATGGTAACATTTAAACGTGCCTTCAAAATAAGATACGCCGTAAATAAAAAGTGCACGAAAAATACGGCTCACCATCGCCGCTTATTATGCAGAGTTGGCTTGGTGCGAGTGAATCTTCCGTTGAGATAAAACCGCGTTTGAAATAGGACTCCTGACACTCTCGATTAAATGGAGCCTTCTCGTTCTTGAAAGTCGTAGGCTCCTCTTCTGTCTCCTGGCTGGGCCTTTTCCCCTTCCCGAAAAAACTTTTCAAAGATGTTTTGTGTGCGGTAACCTATCACATGACCGAGAAGCGCGCGTTCACCTGCGTCAAGAGTGACATACGGTCGACGGCTATAACAGAGAATTCAGTAATTTTTCAAAATAAATCTTTCAGATTCCGAAATGAATAAAACAGAAGGAATGTAAGTTATATATTCTTTCTGTGCGGCCTGCCACCAAATGACCCGCGGACCGTTGCCGGTCCGCGGCCCGGCGGTTGGGGACCCCTGTGCTCGGGGGTGAACACTGTGGGTATTAATATTATTAATGCCTCTTCATCACTCGACATTCTAATTTGAGTAAAGATAACATTTTTCATATGGCTCTTCGACGGCATCTCATTCACTTCTTGCATCTGTACCCAATGTTGTGGCCACTGACAGTCTGACTCCCCAGGTCCACATGTCCTACGTATATCCCAACGACTACACTCGACTGACACACATGGAGGGAGCGGACAGCTGCTTCTACCCTGAGAACCCTCACTACATGAAGATGTGAGTAAATGTCTGGAACAATAAATGTCTACTTTTCTTTGGAGACTGAAATCATTTGTCTTTGACATTGTATCTTTTATTTTCTGAGCAAAAGTCTTGGAACAGATAAACCGATTTCATAGATTTGCGAGTTCAGATTGAATCTGTTTGTTCCAATACCTGCACTAAGGCTGCAACCCATTGCGATCAGCGAACTTTTTCCCAACATGTTCCGATTCTCTTGCTCCTTTGAAAAATAGCCGGGTCACAAAAATTGTTAGCTACTCAATTGTGCATCGGATCTAAATATTGAAGAAAAATGTTGACCTCTTGCTTCATCTGATGTTAAACCTAAATGTTTTTAAGTCAAGAAAAAGGATTATTACAGAGAATTTCACTAGAGAGATGGAAAGGGATTTGTACTGTATACTGTACATTTAAAGGTGCAACTTCTTCTAGGTTTGGATTTTCTCGATATATGAGACTAGATCGACCTGATGAGCTGGAAAAGAAAAACACAGCCAGTGGTATTATTTCTTCTTTTAAAAAAAATTATATATATTTAACTATTTTATTCTCTTTTTAATGACTGTACATTTTCTTCTTTTTATCAAATGATTTTCTTTAAAATAATGTTTTTAATTCATTTTCTTTTTCCTGTCTGTCTAAATTACATTAGAATCCCAGTTCACACCTTCTCTTTGTCTTCTTATGTCAGACTACGGCTTCAAGAAGAGAAAGTCAATTCTGGAGGAGGACTACGAGTTTGGCCAGGATACGTATCTCGGCCAGATGGAGGCCAAAGCAGCCAAACATAGGCATCATCCCTCCGACTATGGGGACGATTACGATTATTACTCCCTGAAACGTCGGCGTAAACTCTTCTCCTTGCCTTTAAACGACTCTAACCACACCTTGAAGAAGTCACCTTACGGCAGTCGTGATAAAGCTGAGATGGATAGAGGCGTTGTACGTCAGCAGACGAAAGTAGCTGAGATGGCTCATTTGGTGGCAACGCAAAGCTCCCAGCGGCAGAAGCGACCAGCGGTGAAACCGGAGGGGCCTGTGAAAATAGCACCAAACGTAAAACCAAAACAAAAATCTGCAAAGGGGCCAAACCTTAAAACAGTGGAAAAACCACAACAGCTCGAGCCCCTCTTCACCAGAAAGAAGCTTGCTCCAAAGCACATCCACTCCAAACGGGTGAAAATGAAGAAAACCCAAACAAATAAAAAGTCTCTTCAGCCTACCGACACCCCAAAGCCGGCTCCCATTCAGGTTCCCAACAAGGAGGAGCGTAGGAGAGATAGCAGATGGAGCGAAACTGACACTTTATGGGGACCAGGAGGAGACGAGGACATCACCCCGGCACCCGTGTTGGACGCAGATGTGGACTGGAGTCAGACTTTCCAGGTCCTTCACGTGGACCTGCAGGCCATGCGCCCCGACTGGATTAACTTGCGCTGCAACATCTCGGGAAACCTGCTGCTGCACTCCAGTGATGCGCTGCCCGTTGTCACAGCTTTTATGGCTCAACTCAACAAGAACCACGGAGAGTGCGTGTCTCATTTTCTGAATGGTGTCATTTTCTGTCTAATTTGTGTTTGTTTGTGTGTGCGTGCAGCCTCTTCAAACTGGTGCGTGTGGTTAACGTGGAAAAGCATTTAGATGGCACCCAGGGCAGCCGCTACCTCCTGGAACTGGAGCTGAAGGACGCCCAGGGCCAACCGATGCGCCTGTCGCACTACATCTACACCCTCCCGATACGCCATCACCCGCGCAGCCAGGACCTGGACTCCCAGCGGCCCAAACCTCAGCTGGTGCTGTGCAACCCAATCGGCTTCCGCTGGAACCCCGTGGCCGTGATCCATTTCATCGTGCCGGGTATGGTACGCTTAGTTTAAGGTGACCTCAAATTCTGGTTGTTGCATGAACGCAAATCGGTGGGAATTCCGTGCAAAACTGTAGGTTTGTCTATTATGAGGAACTTGTATTTGTATCTGGAAGAAAAACCTCTGCTATGAATGACTTGGCCCATCAAGTTCCTTGAATCGTCAATTCGAAATAAGGTGTATGTAGGCACTCAATGTCTCCGTGGTGCTTGTCTGCCTTCCTCAGTAAGAAACCAGGCTCGCTGGGTACAGCGGCTCATCGACGACATGGCGGGCTTGTTCAAGGCGACGGGTGACACCAACTTTAACCTCATCATCGTTGACTATAACAGCACCGATATGGATGTGAGAGCAGCCCTCAAGAAGTCCTCCCTGCCCAGGCAAAGTGATCTCATTTCAAAGTTCTGCCTGAGAGTGTTAATGGTGATGCTCTGCAGCTCGATATCTCTGCAAACTATTGCTGCAATAATAGCCATACAGTGAAACTCCTCTACAACGAAACCTACATGGGCGAAAATACCCCCTGGTCTGAAAAAAATCTTCATGCATTCACACAATTCCCATTTTCCTGCCCCCCATACAACGGAAAAAAACCCTGTTGCGTTATACGAAATGTTTTTCTCTGCCCTTGCCTCGTGATGAGATTCACTACAACGAAGTCTAATCCAACAGCGACCTCTACTGCTTCATTCAGAAACGGCAACAGCAACCACCACACTGGTTTACACATGCGCAGTAGTCCAGGAAGTATTTGTTGTTGTTAGTTTCAGACGCAGCAAGAACGTTGCATTGCTAAAATGCCTACAAAACAGACCTTTGGATGTCAAGCAGCTAAGACAAGAAGAGCTCTGACACTGGAAGAGGGTAAAAGTGATCAAAATGAACGATGGCGGAAGCAAAATAAAAGACATTATCCAAGAAATTGATGTCAGTGAAAGTGAATGCTGATTGTAAATTTCGCAATTTCTTTCCCTTTTTTTCTTTCTACACTGACTATATGAAGTGTCAAATAAGTTTATGCTCATTCTTATGCACTATTGGAATAAAAATAGAGCACACATCCGTTTGTGTGCGTGTCATGTGAATACTGAACAGATGCATGATATGTGTGTGTGTGTGTGTGTGTGTGTGTGTGTGTGTTTTTACATCTGAGATCAAATTTGCTACAGTGAAAAAACCCCTGTTGTGAAAAATTTCTTGCTGCAAACATGATTTCGTTGTAGAGGCATTTCACTGTATTTATAATGCAAAAGCCCTCTTGACATTGTTTGTATTTTAATGGTGATTGGATCGCGTTATGTCAGTATTTTTCGAGGGTGTACTTTGTCTGGAAATCCTTTAGTACCACCGCTTTAGATCATGCTAACAATGTGTCCGGTGAGCGTATGCTCACACCATGACAGTCTGTGGTTTTTTTTTTTTCAGGTACCAGTATGTGAAGCTGAGTGGCAACTTTGAGCGCTCCGCTGGTCTCCAAGCAGGCGTCAACCTGATAGACGTGAGCGGCCGTGCCCGAGCTCTTGAATCAAAAAAATCATCTCTGTTTGAACATTGTTCTTTTTGCCTTTTCCCCTGCCTTCAGGACGACCACAGCATTGTGTTTCTTTGCGACCTCCACATCCATTTCCCTCCCTCCATCATGGATAGCATTCGGAAACACTGTGTAGAGGGATTCATGGCTTTTGCGCCCGTGCTTATGAGGCTGGACTGCGGGGCAACTCCATTGGAAGGCAGAGGTATGAGAGGAGCAAGAAAAAAAAAGCCCGAGATGTACTGTGAGTGCAACATGACACTGTGCTCTGCGTGGCAGGTTATTGGGAGGTTCACGGCTTTGGCTTACTGGGCATCTATAAGTCTGATCTGGATGCGGTGGGAGGAATGAACACCAAAGAGTTCACCGACCGCTGGGGAGGGGAAGACTGGGAGCTCCTCGACCGGTTTGTTCAAGTTTACTGTCATATAAATACACTAGGGTTGCGTTCAAGTTTACTGTAATATACATCCACTAGGGTTGCCGTGACACCAACTTGTTGACTCTGATATTATATCTGACCAGAATGCTGAAACGATACCGTGGCCAAATCTTAAACGCATCAGTAAGAAGCAGCGAAATAATAGTCGACAGTTAAACAATTCAAATTCTTTGTATCTGGATTCATTTAAAAAATGACTAAGGATACAAACTAGAATACAGACGGTGTAATTCAAAAATCTATACACATTTTGAAACACTTCGAATAATTGAAGACTAAACATTTTTAAACACTTAACAGTAATTTTCCATACATCCAGTGGTGGACAAAAGTCTCAGGCCATGAAAAGATTTGTTTATTATTTCAGCTGTCAGGCAGTATAAAATCTCATTGAAGAAATATTCAACATATTTATAATTCTACATTTACCGATAGATAAAATGCACAAGCCCGCGCCGAGCTTGTGAATACGTCGGTGTTTTAAAAGTTTAGAGAAGGTTAAATTAAATTCAAATTTTAAAGAGCATAATGCATTTTAGGTTCGGTGAATATACCCAAATTTTCTAAGGAGTGTAAGAAAAAAAAAGTAGCACACACACACACACACACCCCCACACACACACACACACACACACACACACACACCCCCCCCACACACACACACACACACACACACACACACACACACTCACTCTCTTTCTCCTCTTTTGGTCTCATTGCTGCAGGATACTCCAGGCCGGACTAGAGGTGGAGCGGATCCACCTGCGCAACTTCTTCCACCACTACCACTCCAAGCGGGGCATGTGGAACCATCGCATGTCATCCGGTCCAAGCTGACCCGGTCAAAACCTATTCGAGGACCGCCCAGAGCACTTTAACAGCTGGAGCCTGCTGCTTTCCAATTTTTGTGACTACTGATCAGCACAACAGCATGACCAGGGAAGGTCATCGCCATGGCGATGGTACTGATAACATCAGAGTTGTTTCCGCTGGATGTACGACAGAGGAAGGTACAAGCCAACATAGGTTCAACTCAGTATGCAAGTGCATAAATGCCAGTGTAGTGTATGTCGCCGTCGGCAATATACTCTACCGGACGCAACACTCCATGGATAAATACACATCAATGTCTTAAATCTTTCACGTTTGTCTCAACTGGAAAAGTTGCGGGGTCGTGGGGGGGTGTGAAATGGTCAATTTTTGTCAGCAGATGGTGTACGTGATGATTTAAATTATGGAAAACTTAACTTATTGTTGCCTTTTTTAAAAGTGCATACCTCAATATATATGTTTGAAGTGTGCGCATCAGTCTTAACATTTGCTTTTTTCAAAATAATAGTACAATAGTAATATTGTGTCGTATTAGCCAAAGATGATCTGGACGTTAAAAAGTAGGGGTTTCTGTTTAAAAACGGCAAAAAAAAAACTCAGGACTGGTAGTTTTATTTCTTTTGGTAAATGTAGCAAGCATAAATCAACACTTACTACAAGTTTCATTCCCAGTGGAGGAAAAAGTGGTAATTGCTCCTGACTGATATGAGCTGAGCCATGTGTTTTCATGTGTCTGCGTTTTCTGATTTGTACAGATTTTTTTTTTCTGAATAAACTCTCTTGGGGTACAGTGGAATTATTTCAACCGAGTGCAGCACAGTTCCATGGTGGGATTGACTCTGTACTGCATTCATTGTGTAAAATCCATTATTTGACGCATTCATTATATATTGAAGGATTCATTGCAGAATTTGATTTTCCTTTTAATTTGCTTTGTTATTATTATTATTTCCAAAGGATATATATGACTTGCAATGTTCCTCTCGACATTTGTACAATGTGGGTCTTCTCTCAGGGTCTGTTTTCAATCAGATTTCAAAAGCATTTCTTGGACTTCAGCTTGCACTGGCTTTTCTCTCTCTCCCCAGTTACTGAGGCTCACGCCTAGGATGTCCTCTAAGCAGTTCTGCCATTTGGTCTGGCTTCCATTCAAGCGAATTATTCAAAGGCTCAGGCCGCTCCTTAATTTAGTTTCCGCTCGAGGTTCACGATTTTAGGTATCGCGTGATTACAGCACCTTGCCAGTTTCCGGGTTTGCGTCCTGCTCAAGGCCTTTCCTTCACTAATAAATACTGTATAGCCATTACAATGCAAACATTTGTTGTCTCTGCTGTTTTTCTTCCTGTATAATATATAATGTATAATTTGATCTTTGATAATAAAACGTTGGTTTGTCAAAGCATTATTGGTGAAAATAAACTTTCATTCTTGTTACTGACTTGATCCACAATCAGTGAACCAAAATGGATGCTGAATAGTGTTCCGGCATCCCTTACAATATTCCTCTTGGGCTTTCACTTGCCCGAAAAGATGATTACGTAATTGTCACTCCTGACTTTCGTCAGTAGGTGGTGTCTTGTGTTAAAAAAAAAACGGAACGATTTGGAACTAATTTTATTAACATTCACAAATTCTTACAAACATCAATAACAAACAGCCTTTACATACAAATGCAATATAAACTAGAAAAAAACACGTTTTAGTTTTCTTCCATCAGTGCAAATACTTTTAACAATTTATAATATATCAACTGTGTACAACCATAACTTCAAACCCTATTGGGCAAACTGAAAGAAATGAAAATGGCAGTTATTTTCAAGCTTTCATTCATTTTCTATGCTTATCCCCATTAAGTAATGTGAGTGAGCTGGAGTCTGTCCCACGTGCCTTTGTGGTGAGAGTTTTCCCAGCTAATATCAGCGCATTTGCACTTTCACACCTCGGGAAAGATTTTTTTTTTTTTAACAAATTAAAAAGTTCAACAGACGTGAGAATTTTGGGGGGGATTTGGAAGGAAGGTGGAGTACCAGCAGAACCCCCTTGCCATCACTGGAAGAACAAGCCAAATTCACATACAAAAAAACCTCATAACTGTGAGATATGTGCTAATCACTCATACACTTTCCTGCTCCTTCTGCTGTCCCAGTCTCAGAAAGTCCTTGTTTTTTGGACCTTGCTTGCAAATGCAATGAGCACTCTCAAAATAATTGTTTGCAGCAATTTTAAAGTCATTTCATGGTAAACATTTTGTTCTGATTAAATTTTAGTTTTTTGAAAGAGCAAAATGACTTCACTTCGGTTTTACTTCAATCCAACGTCATAAAAATTGCAACAGGTGGCACTCCTATGTCACTGTCAGACGAGTGTCCATGATCCAGTACTGCACATTTCTATGCACATAATTTGTGTCAAGGTGACATCCATCTTCAATCAACGTTGTCCCGCCATGTTAGTGACAGATAAAGGAGTGTCATTGTGTTCATCCAGTTGACATGTTGGAGCATTTTCTTTAGTGCAAATTTAAAATCTAAGCAGCTTCAAAGGAAGTGGCAGCACATTTAGTATTGTGATGTAGTTTTTAAATTGTAACATAACACACCGTTATTATAAGAGCATTAACAGTTCAGGTAGAGTTGATAAAAATTCTCGCTTCACTTTCCCTGCCCAGTTTGTTCCCCACTTTATTTGGATGTCTGTGTTTATGATACTACAACAACAACAACAACAACAAAAAAGTTTTTACCCTCCCATGTCCCCTTAGGGGCTCCGTAGATTGGTGTCGTCTTTACTGAAAAGGTATCTTTACGAGTGACTGTGAAGGCAACACTGTCCAAACCTCATTCATCAATGGGCGCTATCGTTACCACCCTAGCTTCCAGTTACCTTGTCTGATATGCGCTTAGCTCGGACGTAATGTCAAAACAATACCACTAAAATTGTCTTTTAACGTCATAGCATCTGGCGTGCTTCCAATTTTGCATTAACGTTGTCCTGCTTGTTGCACTTAGCACTTGCACACCCCGTGTTATGGGAGCCAGACGGACACGGTGGTCTCGGGAGCGACGGGCTGTCACCTACAATGTCCGGGAGAACCAAACCCTCCGCGGCTCTTTGACGAGCAAATTGTGGCTGTCGTAGGTCCGGGGTAAGGACGAACCATCTTTTACAGATTATCTTCGGTGCTTATTTACTGTACGTGGTAGCACTTTGCTGAAACATGGCCGTTCGGGATACAGGAGTTAAGTAGCTTTCTTAGTTAGCATGAGTAGGCTAAAGCCATTTAGCTGGCCATGGCTTTCTTCAACTAAATTACCCACTACATTGTATGCGAGTCGGAAGCGTTTTCGAAAGACGTAAAGTGCCCTCATTGGATTTACCCGGAGTGAATTTTTGTTTTGTGGTGTTGTCCAAAACAAATGTCATTCAAGGACTACTGCAGGTGTCATATACAGGGGGTCCTCGGCTTGCGACGCAGTCTCCGGCGTAACCAGTATTTTACGTAAATCGAAGGCACCGGGGTATCAATATAGTTTGGTATGATACGATTTTATGCTTGCGAAATGAAATCACTTACAGTTTCAAAATTAACAACTTCCTCTTGTTATTAACTAAAATCGCCTATTTACAGTAATTATATGTGTCCTAACTTATAATTACAGTAAATATTTGTCTGGAAATACCAAATCAGTATGCGCCATAGTGTATCGCTAATCTATGCTTATTGCTAACACAAAGTAATCGTAAGGTAATAGCTACAGGAAGGAACAGATGTATGAAAACGTGTCAAGAACATAAATTTAAAGCAGCACTATAAAAAACTGTATTCACGTTATCTGAGCATGCCATCTTGTGACCTCGTGACTACATACTCCGACCACCCAGCAAACTAGTTCATTGCGCAATTTGTAACGTGCAAATGTTGTAGTTTCCATGAATATTTATATTAAAAAACACGTTAAGGGAATAAAACAATACAAGAAAACAAAAATGGTAAGTACTGCTCTGAGTGCACCCTGTTGACATTTTCTTACATTGCACATCATTTACCACCTCGAAATGTCATATCTCTGGGCTAGCGTAAACTGAGAAACCCCTGTTGTTACATAGATATGCCAACCCCCTTGAATACTAATGTATTTTCTTCGCAGATCAACCTAAATTTGAATCATGCCTGGGAAACTAAAAGCAAAAATTGTGGCCGGCCGCCACTTGCCTGTCATGGACAGAGCCAGTGAGCTTACAGATGCTTTTGTAGAGGTAAGTAAAAAGTCCTTTGCCATTCAAGTAGTAATTTTTCTCTGAAGAAGCAATTCTCATGTGCTTTTATAACATGTCTCTGAGGTACTTTTGTCAAAATACTCCAAGTATCAAGAATTACACCCTTTTTTAGCTTCTCTGAGCTCACCACATTTTGTCTCATGAAATGAGCAACTGAACACCCTCCTCCCTGATCTGTGGCTTTTGTTACCCATAACAGCCTGCGGGTGAGCAACTACTATTTGTAGAAGTAGTGTGAAAGGGGGAAAAAACAAGTGCCCATTTAGAGTGCTCATTTAGACTTCAGATCTGTGCATCTCAAAATTCAGATTGGTTAGCTCATGCAGACACTTTTCGTAAATAGATAACAAAGATCCAGATATTTGTGTACAACCAATTAAAAAACTAAAAAGTGACATTTGTCCCCTTTTAAGCTTGCCAGGTTTGTATTTACTCCAACTGAAAAATGACATTGTTTCATCTCTTTGCCATGCAGGTCAAGTTTGGAAACATAACCTTCAAAACAGACGTCTGCCCCAAATCTCTCAATCCTCAGTGGAACTCTGAATGGTTCAAATTTGAGGTAAATGCCTAAGAAGAGCTGTTCCTTTAAACAGCTCCTGTGTTATTGTGTATTGAATTGTGTATTCCGTAGTGGAGCCTTCAAATGCTTCTGTCGATGTGTAGGTTGATGATGAGGACTTGCAGGATGAGCCGCTGCAGATCACCGTGTTGGACCACGACACATACAGCGCAAACGACGCCATCGGGAAGGTTTACATCGACATCGACCCGCTGCTGTGCAGTGAGGCCGCCTCCGTCATCTCCGGCTGGTTTCCCATCTATGACACCATTCACGGTACTCGAAGAGCATATACGTGTAATTCAACATGCCTCTCTCCCACTTATCTCATATCCCCCATCTCTGTGTTATTTGTTGTCAGGTATCCGTGGAGAGATTAATGTCCTGATCAAAGTAGAGCTCTTCAATGACTTGAACCGCTTCAGACAATCCTCCTGTGGAGTCAAGTTTTTCTGCAGTGTGTTTTGACTCGATCTTACAATACTGCTCAGAAAATAATACAGTGAAACCTCTGAAGGACCAACATAATCGTTTTCAGTATGGCTGAACGATCTATAAAAAGTACCATAAACATTTTAATTGCGGCTTTTTTTCCCTCTTCATATTGTGATTTAATAATTAACAACATTTTCAAGGTCCTCTTCCCATGTATTTATTTATTTATTTATGTTACGAACACAACCAATAAATTAAACAATATTACGATAAGCCATATTCATTTTAGATTTATTGCACTTAAAATAAAATAAAGACAAATGAAGTCCTAATTAATATGAAAGTCAGCACATTTATGTGGTTCAGTACGAGCTTTGACTTGTAGTCTTTTAAGAGTTCACCACGCCAACGTTCCAAAATTCTACCGAACAAGCGTGGCATAAACATCGGTCAGTCCTAAATTACAACAAAAATGCAACCAAATCTGTGGTTTTACCACTTCATCTTTTCAAGTTATGGGAAACATTGATATAAATCATATACTAATAAAAAACATGGACCAAACTTGTAAACATTTAACTTATTGAGATATTATAGAAATAAATAAATAAATATACACAGAAAAAAAAGGTTACACCAGGGCTTTAGTAATCATTTGGGGACTTGAAACCTCTCACCTGTGAGGCAGCTGTACTAGCCGCTAACTCACCTTGCCTCTCAATTTTGAGCCGTTCAAGGGTTTTAGATTTTAGAGACTTCACTGTATTCAGGGATTTGTGTGCGCATGTAGAGACGGCCTGGCCGCCCATGTTCTAATTATCATCCATTGAATGAAAAAGTTGGGCAAAGGAGAGAAATAATGTGTGGCCCTATCACTTGTGCATGGCAGCCACTTCCATACCACGCTATTACCGGGCGGCGATGGTCCACGGCTTTGTGGAGGAGCTTGTGGTGAACGAAGATCCCGAATACCAATGGATTGACCGCATCAGAACCCCTCGAGCATCCAATGAAGCCCGCCAGAGGCTCATTTCGCTCATGTCCGGTAGGGAAACAAATATGATCCCTATTTGTAGACCAGTGTTTCCCAAGGCACAAAAGTGCCCGCGCAGGTTAATACTTTTAACTTGGAACATTTTAAATTTGGAATGGTTTGAATTGGTCAAAAAATGTAGAAATGACATGTACATTTTGGCTTTTGACATTTAGAATATCAATTGCAGTAGATAGAACCTGAAATTTTTAAAGTTGAAATGTTTGAATCAGTCAAAAATGTACAAATTAATGACAAGAAACAAAAAAAAAGGTCAATATTGGCCTCTTATTCAGAAATGTTGAAAACTTTGAGAATCACTGTTCCAGCAGAATGGTTGTTTCTTTCTTGATTTAAACCCATTGTTATTAACACCTGCATGTTGCCGTAGGAGAGCTGCAGAGGAAGATAGGACTCAAAGTGCTTGAGATGGGAGGGAATGCAGTGGTGGGCTACTTGCAGTGTTTCGACTTGGAGGGAGAGTCGGGCCTAGTGGTGCGGGCCATAGGTACCGCCTGCACTCTGGACAAAATCGCCTCCGGAGTTGCACCCGCCACTGCCATCGCCATTGCCACCACACACATGCATCCCAGCACAGCTCCTGCTTCCAACGCCTGCAATTCCCCTTCCAAGGACGGAAAGGAGTGAGTAGCAATCCAGCACGTTGAATAAATGCAAGTGTGCCACATTTGGGGATGATAATGAGCATGCGAGAGAAAGTGTGCAGACAAAATGCCTGTCTTCCACTGTGTGTGCGCGCTTCGCTATTAGTCACCTGTATTGCGTTGTGTGACAGCACACAGCATCCTGAGACACACACGTGCAGTCTACAAATATACACCCCGAAAAATTTTACCTTCCCTAATCCGTCTGCTCGCACATAGCTTGCTTGCTCTCAGCTCTGCATGCGCTTGTGACATGTCTCATACCGTTCACCAAAAATTTGTATTTAGTTCCCGGGGGAAATTTGAACTTAAACGGGGCATTTAACATTTACACGTGAAGTTCATTTAATTGTTTCTAAACTTTAATGACACATCTTAACATCTTGTTAGCCCTGTTGTGTTTTGCATCCCTCTCGTGCATGTGGCTCACATGGCTTGGAGAGAACAAATTTGTCCCTTTTCCACCCTCTCTTTGTCTGTTGATATGATCTGTTGTTGTTTGTTGTGTGCATTTCTTTCCTTCTTTCCTCCTCTCTGGCCCCACCAGGACTGATACGATTCTTACTGTGTGTGGCCATCACGACTGGTCGTTCTCTCTCTCTGGTTCTCTCTCTCTCTCTTTCTCTTCTCCTCCTGTGTGTCGTGCTCCTCCTCGACCCAGGTCTCCCTTAGCCCATGGATGCCGCTCCACCCACAACAGCCCAGTGCATTCGGCGTGCAGCGCACAGAGACTGTCCCAGAACTTCTCTGTCTCTGTGCCCACACTCATCTTCTCTGGTATGCAGAGGCAGGGAAGGAAGGAAGTCAGTTTAGTGGGGTCGAAACCGTTTTTTTTTAAATGTGTGACGAGGAAAACGTCGCCTGTGTGCTATCATTCAATGCCAAGACGAAATGACAGAAGCTGTTAGATTATCTGATGTCAACATTGCAGTTGCAAACTCTTCTCCATGTCATTTTAATTGTGCCGAATGACTTGTGATTGACAACTTTGTGATTGCCCAGCATTTCAATTCATGTCACTATCAGAGTCTGTGGCTCAGCTCAACTCAGTGTTGACCACACACACACACACACACGTAAGGATTTGCCAGCATACACCATTAGCTGTCGACCGTATTTTTTAGAACACTTGAAATTCTTTCATTTTCTCAAAAATTGACAGCGCACCTTGTAATCCGTTGCCCCTTCTGTATGGATGATGGCTTTTCAGTTCGTCATCTTTAATCCTTTACTTTGACACATCTAATCGCTAGCAGGCATACTTCCATTTGTCATACTGGAACCTGAATTACTTCCTGCTTAGGTCTGTATGAATCATGGGAAATGTAGTCCTCCTTGCCGAAGACTGCAGCCTGACCAAATGCGAGATGATCGTTCCTGGTGGCGTGTTTCCGGTGTGACAATGTAGGACAATATATTTGCGGTTTGTCGGGCCGAGGGATCAGTGACAGAGCCATCTTACAACAGCTGCCGATCTGGCTATTGATTGCAAAAGAAAGAAATTGCTCGAGAACGGCCCAATTGTCGCTCTGTGTGCAGCTTGCTTGAGGAGACACCTAATCTTCTGTGATGTTCATATGTACTCTAGGTCGTTTAAATGCTTGATAAAGAAGACATTCAAGACCGGATAATTTCATATCTTGCTTCCTGCCGCATGGTTCAGTCAGTTTAGGGGCCATTATTATTGTGCTACAGTGTATCATACCCAGGGCTGTTTGTAATAGTTTTGCAGCAATGGTGGTTATAATTGTCTTACTTTGTACTTAATTTAGGCCTGTCAGGGTGCTGCAGTTGTTCAATCTCCATCATAATATTAAATGCCCTGTTACGTTGCGGGTCAACCGGACCCATTTAAATGTACAGTATGAAGCCTTTCCAGGACAGTATTCATTTAAGAATACAGTTTTAACTTGTATTTTTCTTATTCAAATCTTCATTGAAACGTGACCTGTGAGAGGTAAATAACACCCCCAGCCCCGCCTAAACGTTGATTGAAATGTAATATAAGCCATGTTATGTTTATTGGGAGCTTATGTTTCTGGTGATTTTGGATACGGGGTCAACTTAACTCCGGAACTTTATTGCGGCCGTATGAGGAGCATTAAGTAAAAGGGAATTGTTTTGATACAGCCCTCAAGAGTCCCAAGAGAAGTGTTGACCTGTGCTTCACTCCACAGGGACACATGCTTCAGAACATCCTACTTGTGTTTTGATTGCTTTTTAATTCGTTTTGTGTGTCTTTTGATCTTTCTGTATCCTTGTCCTACGTTTGCTTTTCACACTTGCTTTCTTTCTTGTTTCTTTTTGTTCTCCAACCATGTGTAGCACCTCAAGCACACCTCCTGCAAGAACAAACATTTTCCACTCATTCACACTCACACATGCAGGGTGAGGCTGTGACTGATTGGGGGCGTGTCTTTGTGTGTGTGTGTGGGTGTGTGGGTGTGTGTGTGTGTGTGTTTGTGTCATATTCTCCCACCAGGCCGGTATTTGGTGAGGACCTTCCCTCGTCATCCGGCCCGCTCACCCCTTTCAGAGCCCTCCCCAGCAATCCCTTCTCTCCTGCCCCCTTCTGTCCCCCCCAAGCCAGCCGCCAGTCCTCATCATCAGACACAGACCTCAGTTTGACGCCCAAGACGGGTAAGCACTTGAGGCATCACCCCCATCAATTTGTATAACGCCCCCCACCACCCTTTTCCACCCCCACACCACTCCACCACTACACTGAGGTGCTTCTCTGGTGTTTTTCCATGTTTAGTTTATTTCTTATTCTTATGATCATTTTTTTGCATCTTATTCTGCCATGTGGTCCATAACCTGTGGTGAAAACACACGAGATGTATGTGCATTAGTTTTTTTTTTTTTTTTTTTTTTTTTGTTGTTGTGATGTTTTCAATGAAGCACAGTGTCTCTTAAGTAAATGAAAACCTTGGTTACAGGGGTAGTTCCAAGTGTACTGTAGACAGACCGCTCTTGCCCCTTTTCCACTGCATAGTACCTGGTCAGCCCATTGCCCATTGCATTGGTACTGCTTACAGTAGCCTGATGTGGCAAAAATACTCACACTCTATACTTGGGTAGAAGTCTGGAAAATACACAAATGCTGGTAGAAGTACTTTTGTTGAAGTACTGATTCAACTAGTTTAAAAAAAAAACACGACCCACAGGCTCTAAAATGTACTCCAATATAAAAGTAAAAATGAACCTGTTTTGACAGTCGAGCTCGACTGGTTTCTTCCCACTAACTAAAGGACGGGAAGACGCTGACGTATTCAACAGCCAGTCTCCATTCATACCTTCTGTTGTCAACTCATCACTGACGTCAACGCAGCAGTAATAGGGGTGTTCACGCGGCAACTTTTACTCCGGTGTAGCACCGGGGCTGCCCCGAAGGAGCGTTCACACGTACAAAGTTATACCGGTGTAGCCCCTGAAAACAGCTTAAACTGGAGCATATTTCACCCTGCTCAGGAGGTGGTTTAAAAATTGACATAAATGCTAGTTTGCGGGGCAGCACCGATATAAAATGGGACGTGCGAACGCTACAGATGTCACAATTACAGTCAATAATTTCAGACCATGAGTGTCAAAGAAACCAATGAAATAATGAATCATGGTCGGAACTGAGCGTGTCCTCTTGTACCGTGTGATCACTTATTACCCATTCTTAGCTCCCTGAACGAACTAGTTAATTACGAGCCGTTTGCAACCTCGAATGTCAGTTTCATTGTAAACAGTGGACCACCTAAAGAGCTAAGCAGAGCAAGGCCAAACTGAAGCAGGCAGCGGAAAAGTGACCGTAAGATATCCGCCTCCATCTTAATCCTCATCTCTTCACCTCCTGAACTTCTTTCCTCCCCGTTGCTCCTGACTTGGTGCTTGTCAGAGGAGCCTCAGTCCGTCAGGCGCAGGCCGGGCATCTTCCTCTGCCCCAGCTCCCCTGTCCTCTCCACATCTTTCTCTGGCTCAGCGTGCGGGGGTGTCTCTGGGTCCACCCCGAGAAATACCACCCTATCCCCTCCTTCCTCCACCCACTCTGACTCTGCCCTTCTGAGAAAGAGTGTGTCCTTCACAGAGGACTTTCTGCTGCCCTCCGGTACAGCTTGGCTGCCGTGTGTCATTTATGTCACAGAATTGGAATAACAACACAAGTGCAAGTGACATCTGTCCACTCACCATTAACTCCGCAAGCGTTGTCTAACAGTCCCCGCCCACGTTAGTGTGGCATGCGATCATCCCGTGTGCCTTTGGAAATAATGCCGTCTCGTTTATTTGGTCAAAAAAAAAAATTGTCACTTACTACTAAGTTACAGATGTGGTTGTTTTTAAAGGGCTTTATAAACAAATTTGAGTGAAAAAATAACGTATTTTTTTTGTTCATTTGTCTACGCCAACCATGAATAGTTGTGGGCAGAACAATTAAATGCCCTTCCACTAGAATGCAGAAGATAAAATTAACGTGTATTCATCTTTTGCCAGTTAGGCAAATCTGAATCTTAGCTTTGTGTTTGATTAAACTGGCCAGATTTCATATTAAGTGAGTAAATTGAAATGTCAGTATATGTCATTTTTTGACATTTTTGTTTGGCACGTGAACTGTGAGATATTTGCACCCATGGCGATATATTTGAGCTGCAGGGTTAAATGACCTAAAATGCACTGTAATATTCACAAGTACACTTTTTTTTAAACAATCCTTTTTATTGAGCATTTACATCACACAGACATGTACAGTTACATATTTCTATACTGTACACTTCTACACAAACAGGAAACACGATTCATACAATGATGGCCGTATTTGACACATTATTAGTGCGAACAAGCCATCAGGTTAGGTAAACATAATTTGATGTTCTCTAACCTGTTGACTTCAAATGTCCAACTGTTGCATTTTTTCCCCTACTTTTTTTTTCATAAGTTTCTGTTCTAACAAATAGCTGAACTGGAAATACAAAACAGTTACCACATTTTTTGTGAGTAGTGAATGTACCTTGACTCAATAACTTATTGAAACAAAAAATTACAGTATCCCAATATGTAGCATGACCCCCCTAACCCCCCCTCCATTTTCCTTCACTTTAAGGCTAGTTAGTACAGGCTTGTATGAGGGCCAAAGGAGCTGGTTTCCTCAATTGTGTGTGAAACATGGTTGCTTTGACTTGTCCTAACATTTACTTCACGCTTTTGTTCACGTAATCTCGGAACTGGTTCTCGAGTGACGTGAGACTCTCTCTTCTGTGACCAGGAATGGGCAGCGGGGGCAGTGCCGGCAAGGAGGCAGGACCCCTGAAGACGCTGCTCAGACAGCAGACGCAGACGGCTCTGGAGCAGAGGGTACGTTGATCCATCACAATTACAAATGCATTAAAAAATGGTTTGACTTAGCATGCACACATTTGTGTAATAATTGAAGCAACTCAAGATGTGATTTCCTCTCAAATTGTTTTTTTGGTGTGGGAGGGGGGGGGGAACGGGTGTGTGCAAGAGCAAACATTGTTCTCTTCTCTGTTCCCTCAATGACCTGTGCTTCACAGGGAGCATCCTCCTCTGCGTTGTATTTAAATGCCGGGGTATGTCGAATCGGAGTCGATCTCGATCTATCCATATACCCGCGTAACCCTCTGACAACCTGATGGCCACCCCCACCGATTCTGCCCTTCACTCTGAAAAGACTCGGGTGGAGGTCTGGACAGGATGTTGTGTGGCCTTCAGGTTTGAAAGGGTGCGTGACGTGCGTTCTGGACTCCCGTCCCAACCATCATCAAACTTTTCCTCCTCCTTCTTGACTCCTCCCCCAGGACAGGAATGACCACACTCATCTCATTCTTGCCTAGATCAGAACCTGGACGGGCTGTCCGTCATATTTAGTGTCCCATGTTCCATGCCGGATTAGAAGAGAGCAAATCTTTAATTGTTCTCCTAATCCTGTTTGCCTACGACACATATTCATAACATGCACTTTTACATTTGGTTTATTTGGCCAATTGTAATCAGCACTGCAACATAGAATGAATACCAAGAAGCTAAGTATCTGCCCAGGTGTTATGCATGGATTTGCATAATTTGTCTGACATTAGACAATACAGTATACAATTGTAGCTTCACTTGATCAACCATTTATCTCAGTCTCTTCCAGATCTACTTGAAATGCCATACAGGTTTGGAGCAAGTAGATATTTTGCATGGTTAGGAGAGGGGGAGTACACCACTCCTGCTGCATGTTGGCAAATTCCTAACCTAAACTGACATATCCAGTACGGTTTAGGTTTCCGTCTTCTCCGAGTTTACCCATTGAGAATCAGTTCAAGTGAAGACGTTGCTTTTGGATGGCAAATTGAACTTTTCCATCCTACACCTTAGGTTATTTATTATACCTGCACAACCTGCCAAGATCAAATAAAAGAGCTGTATCAAAAAGATCTGTCTTAACTTAATAATGCCAAGTTTTGGATGAATTTGACTGTATATTAAATTGATTTGGTTGTATTTTGCTTTGGATAGATCCGCACTGTACCGTATTCTGACTCTTGTCTATCAGCTCAAACATTTTAGGCTGGATTTACACTGCATACTACATAAGTAACCCAACTGTTATTTTATTTAGCTTGTAAGTAGCACAATTCAGATGTGCTACATTGCCGCCAAAACAGAAACAAAGGCATGGAATTAGACAGCGGCAGATCGAAATCAGGCTTCTTCTTGGTGATTATCTCATTTGTTATTGGATAAATATCAAAAAGCTCAAATTGGTACAACCTCACTGATGCATGCTTGATTTTATCAGATTCAAAATACACTGCTGAATGACGTAAACGCACCCACATCTGCCCAAATAACAATAGAATTATTGATGTTGGCCAGTGAAGTAATATGGATGATATGGATGAGTCAGCCGGAGCCCATCTCAAGGCTGTGTCATGTTTATTATTTCTTATTAATTTATTCATTGTTTATTTCTGAGTTGTCACTGCCCAGTGTTAATACTGGTGGAGTTCAGTGTAAATCGAGGCATATTGATATCGGGTATGTGTCATTTGAAATGCACATGAATTTAGAAAATATCATTCAGGCATTAAATCAAAATTGAGCTCTTGGGCCTGCAGTGTAGAAGCAGCCGAAGAAGGAGAAAAAAAAAAGTATGCTGGAGTGTACGTCTGCACCTCTGGGAGTAAACACACTGATTCGAACTTTGATACAGTTGTTTTATTGTATCCCATTAGAGACGCAAGTAGATCATGTCTTTTTTTTTTTTTTTTTTTGCACAACTGGTATTTCTCTTGTCTCCAGGAGTTCCCGTTTTTCACGTTGACGTCTTTCCCACCTGCCTTTCTGCTCCACGTGGGCGGAGTTGTCAGCGCTCGCTCAGTCAAACTGCTGGACCGCATACACAACCCCGGTTAGTTCCTGAACACAACCAATTGTGATCTACTGACCCAAAAACATTGTTAGACTTTCACTGAGTCAGTATCTAGTCTTGTCATTGTTGAACAGCTTTTTTTTTTTCTTCCATGTGTATATTTCTACTTGTTTGGTTACTCTAAAGTCACAGCATCATCGTCTTGTAGTTGATACGGTTGAAAATGCTTTCAGTCACAGAGGGATGCTGTTAGTAACATTCCAGGCAACAACGGCTAGCATCCACTGTACCGGTTCTAATGGATAAGGCCACTGTCACTTTGTGTATTGTTTAACTGGCTGCTGATGTGACATGTGACAGCTCGATGTGTGTGCCATCGCCTGCCGTGTTACTGTGTGTGTGATGATCCTTAAGAGTTGAGGCACTGTACTGTTAAGTGGTGCATGGCTCCAGTCTGTTGCCTGCTGCTGCTGCTGCTTCTGTGTGGTGTTTTTGGCTGCAGCCGGCATTGGGCGAACTGCCAGATTATCTTCGTAACACTCGGGTGCTTCATCAGGTACACCTGCACAATCTAATGAGATCCAATATGAGTGCCACAATCAAGAAATCGTTTCCTCACAAAGATAATTGGAAGCCAAAGTACTGCATTTGCAGGGTTCCCCCACGATATCACACTTGGTTTGCTCCCCGGATGTATCATGTTTTTGTTTTTTTTTGTAATTCCAAGAAAATTAGTAGCCAAGCAGATGGCAGATGACTTTGGTACGGACCATTTTCAAGTGTATGGAAACCAATCTCTATCTATGAAAACTGGGACAAAATGTCACCACCTCAAAAAAATATATATATATCAAAAAACGTATTATGCATAATTTAGGGATTATCCAAACCCAGGTTCCGTTCTACTTAATTACTCGAATGCCCTCGCATGTGGGGAAAGAAGTGCCACAGTCACATATGTACTGATTAGCCGTTTATTGAACTCTGTTTGAACAGCACACTCATGGGGAAGCTGCTTAACGTCACAGCTATCACCTAATATATAAATGAAAATTAAGTTGTCACCACTTTAAGTGTACATATTGGTTTCCCAATTGGATGTGATTTGATTTTGCCGGTGTACCAAATAAGATGTGCAATGTGGCTATTGGTCACAGCATTTAGAGTTTGAGTAGACTTTTCCAATCAAATGATAAGAGTCACCTCAATAGTCATCACGGGAAGCCCAACAGAGCAATTTTAATTTTTCTTTAGTCTTAAATGCTATTGTGGTTGTGAATGCTGAATTCTGGGTTCGGACAACTATTTGGTTGCAGGGTCAGTGTGAAATTGATTGTCTTGTGAAATAAGTGCTAAGAATATTTTCTATACTTGGGAATGACAAAAAAAATTATTTGATTTGATTGTTGTTTCTGTATCGAATTATCCTTTTATTATACAACTGCATGTGGCCATGTTGTCATTGTTTTTTGCAAATAGACAGACGTTATGAACTGATTTTTTTCGTTTAGAACTGAACTGACCGTGTATGCAGTTTGGAAGGCCAGTTGATGCCATTTTAACTCTTGGGATGTTGGAATATCTTTTGTTTGTTTGGTCAGCAGGACACAATTCAGGAAAGCCTTTGATTGTCATTCATAACTTTACTTTTATTGATATTGTAAGGTTAGTTTGTACCTGGAGACAAAAACTTCCTCTTTCTATCATGTTCTTTTTGCAATGAATGCATAGTAAGTGTGAAGTAGCGCTGTCTGTTTAATTTCTACGAGTGTAAATGGAGTGCTGCTGTTGTGTTGTTAGACTGTCTCTTCTCTTTTTCTCTCTTTCTCTCTTTCCTGTACTAATGGTCTGATCTGGCCCAGCCTTGGGTAACACGCGCTCGTACAAACTGCTAGACTGGAATAGTGTCACGGCAGGTATTTCCTCCCCCCCTTTTACTGCTCTCACCCACGGGAGTTTTGGCAGCTCAGTGATGTGGAGGCTAGTTTGGTTGTCGATTTTAAATCCAGTTGTCCTCCTGAACAATTCAGTTCTTGCCCTGCATAAAACTCAGTGAGCTGTCATCTCCTCTCTCTTTATCTGTGTGAATGCGTGTGTGTGTGCGTAGAGCTGAGTCGAGCATGCGCTGTGCTCTCACCCCCTCCCAGCCTGGCCTGATAATTTCCCCCCGCACCCATTCCAACCATCCGGCCGGCTCATCGTGCTGCAGCTCTCCCTTGATGTTGTCCCTGGATCTGTTCTAATGCTTCCTCCTTCTGCATTGTGCCCCCCCCCCC
>CAAKHF010025288.1:56355-104445 GCA_901007745.1 Hippocampus kuda | reverse complement strand
TCCCCGTTGAGGTTTAGGAGGTTGACAAATAACCACTGACCAGGCATGTGAACTCCTAAGTCACTGGGCCGTATTCATGTGGCGACAAGGGAGGAGCAGATGGATGAAGGGAAAATTGGAAAAACAAAGAGTGATTGGGATGCAAAGAAAGACGTGTGCTTTGGGGGATAATAAGTTTAATTACCATGGACCCTGGTGGATGAATATGGCCCGCCTCTGCTTATAAACGTGCAAGTCAGTGCCTGCGTGACAGTTTGCTTTTGGTTTGCAGGAAGCCGCTTGTGGGCTCGATGCCTGACATTCAGTCATCGGCCTTCATTTTCTTCACTTCATCTTTGATTCTTTTCCCTGCTCCCTCTCATGGATCTATTCCAATAATCCTGAGTTTTATCTCACTCAGCATGTGGACCAGTGGGGTGCGACTCAATACTCTGTTGTAGCTCCCTTTATGCGAACCAGAACTTCCAACTATTACAAGCACCATCAACATTTAAGAGCTATAACTGCCTCATGAGACTATTGAAACACACCCCTTCATGATGAAGGCTTGATTATAATTTATGGATAGAATTTTTATCAGCCTGAATTCTCCTGATTTAGCCACACAAAATCTCCTTTCCCGCAATGTGGGCTGAGAAAATGCAGAGCAAGGCAATATGAATGATTAGCCAACATTTTATACAAAGAGAAGAGGTCCTCTGTTTATGATTGACTTCTGTTGCTTTGGTCACAACATAACCCCAATATGGACGGAAGTTGGGACGGGTCGTAAGTCCATCAGTCCATCAATAACCTACACCAGGAGAGCCCAACCAGTCGATTTGAATTATTAGTTGATATTTATTATTATAATTTGTATTATTATTAGTTTTAGTGCGGTGTACCCTACAGCCTGTGCAACTATCATTCTCACATATACACACAAAAAAAAAGATTTTATTTTGTTTACAAGTAGATCACCTTTATCATACGGTGGTTCCTGATCTGCATCACAGGAAGTTGTTAGCACAGTCAGCAGTTTCCAATCGCAGTTAGCGATATATAGATATGTCTATATTTAGTTTATGATCATTCGAAGAAGTCCGTTTGATCTCCAACGCACCGATGGCATTGACAAACAAAGGGAATCTGGAGCAGCATTTTCAAACAGTTCATGTGCGATATGATCGTGATTATTTTATACTTCACATGCTACAAAAGTGCATCCCAGTCTCCCTTTGTCCGGGGTCCCTTGAAGGTTGACCGTGATTTATTTTTCGCTTCTTTTACAAACTCTGAAAGCTACCTCCCTTGTGTCTGCTTTATTTTTTGGGTTTCGTTCATATTAGGGTCTCTTATGTCTATTGCTCGTCATGGCGTGCGTGCGTGTAAACCGGTCAAACCCAGGAGGTTGGCTTCTTAAAAAGCAGATCTTGGATCAAGAAAAGGTTGGACACCCCTGAACTACGCTAATGCAGTAGTGATTATTGTAAATACAAACGGAACTTGTGCCGTAAACCTCACCAACATTTGTTTTTGATAAAAATGCACCAGACGCAACCATACATGCGGTATGTAAGACTCTGACTGCTATCATTTCATTCATAAGATCCAAATGTCATAATCACAGTGAGTCTTTGCATGAAAAAAAAAACTTATCAGGTATGAATGTAAAGTCATCTTAAAAAGAAGCAGAAGTAGGGCATTAACTGAGCACGTCGCCTTGTGCTGCGTGACCACATATTGTAATGCTGCGTGCTGTTCCTAATATTGAAATGTCATTAACCGAGGACCCCGTACAAGCAATTACAGGTAATCTTCTCAGTTGTGTTCGCCTTCATCATGACCATTGTCATTCTCACCTTTTTCTACAAAATGATGAACATTCATTTTGTCGTGCTTTGAAAACAGTGGTACTCCACAAATAACTAGAAAATACGAGTCGCCTGTTTATTTTCTGGTGCTCCGAGTAAATAAATTGAGACCACACCAGAGAGATGTGTGTCAAATTACCATGTTGGCATGTTTGCTTTTCGACAGTCAGGTTTAGTGTGTCTTGTAGATAACAAAGTCTCATGAATGATCCAGTCAGTGGTCATGTTTCGTGTTTTGCTGATTGAGGCGCCGTGTTTTTTCAGATGAGCCAGAAACGCGCGACGCCTGGTGGGAGGAGATACGACAAGAGATCAAGTCTCATGCCAAAGCTCTTGGTTGCCATGCTGTCGTGGGGTATAGCGAGAGTACCAGCATCTGGTATGGACTGTATAATCATCCCAAGTAAAACGGTTGTTTTTCTGGATGTATGCCTCTATTTTTTTTTTTACCCACACTTTCTTTCCTTTTCCATCTCTCTCACACCCCCCAAATGCAGCGAAGAAGTATGCATCCTGTCTGCGTCCGGCACGGCAGCCATCTTGAATCCTCGCTATATGCGTGAGGGCTGCTTGGACGTCGCAAGCATGGACCACAGGTGCTTTTGATCCCCAGTTTGTCATGTCCACTATGCACAATCGAATGTTGGCTAATGCAAAGGCTGGCGGAATACAGTCAGTAACAAGAGGAAAAGGCTTAAATATTTGTCACCTGTGAAATAAATGAACAAACGGAGTGTTAAAAAATATATATTTTCAAGTCAAATCCAACTAGGCATGAAATTGGATGTCTGCTGTAACCCGATGTTTTTGCACCAATATTTTGAGGTACCCTTGTTTCTAGGTTGGATGAACATTTCACCCTTGAATGATATACTTTGATACACATTTTGTTCAAGTCTGGTACAATTTGTCAAATGAAAGAACACCTGTGTAAGAATTCAGTACTCTAAATCAACCTCGTTTAAAGAAAAAAAAAGTAAGTCTCACTTTTCAGAGATGGTAATGCCAGACTTCAATTTGAATTGACACTCTGTTAATGCAACAATATGAAGGGGTGATCTGCACGCTTGGGTGACTGCAATAATCTAAAAGTTATGAGCATTATCTTAGTAAAATAGGATGGGTTTTTTTTCACATCTCTTTCATTGGATTTCATTAAATTGATGAGGTACTGTCGATAAAATGTATCTGTTCTGTGTGTGAATTCACTTGTATAGTCTAACAACAAATTGTCACGTACACCAGGTTTGAGGAGCCGTCTCCCTCGAGTTGCGGCTTCTGTCACATACCGTACGATGAGTTCAACATGCCCTTTCCCGCCCAGCTCACCTACTGCTACCTCTGCAGACGACAAAAGGTCTCAAAGTACATTTCAGTTGTTTCACAGTGTTGAAATAAAATTGATTCCTTGGTTAGGGCCTGAGCACTCTCACTGGAGTCACTGTGTTTATTAAGACTTCCAAACAATCGGTTGCCTATTTGAGGCCCTGAACATGCTTGCGTCTTTTATTGTAATTATCTTTTTGCTAGGTACCCGATGTTCTGTTCACAACAATCGACCTGCCATCTGATGCTGCCGTCACGGGGAAAGGCTGTCTCATTCAGGCCAGGTATGATACCTCCCAGTAGGCTGGGAGCAAGCACACCCATCCTTCACTTGAGTCAATGCAAGTTAACAGCAGTGTTTGTTACCTCGCAGACTATGCCGTCTGAAGAAGCGAGCTCAGGGGGAGGTGAATGCCACGGCCATCTCCAACCTGCTTCCATTTATGGAATACGAACTGCACACTCAGTTGATGAACAAACTGAAGCTGCGCAGCATGAACGCCCTGTTTGGCCTTCACATACAGATCAGCATCGGCGAGAACATGCTGCTGGGTCTGGCCGTAGGTCCACTTTTTAATCAAATACAGTCACTTCCGTCTTGAATAGTCTCAGTTCACTAAACAGCTATTGATAGTTTTATGAAACCCTGTCTTCCAATATTAGCCATTTGTAATTTTGACTTCAAAATGGCGCCGCGTGAGTGGCTGCCTTTCCAGCAGCTCCTATATTTTGTTGTTCTACTTCTTCCTTTCATAACTTTGCTGCTGTAAATTGGGAATTTCTCCATTGCGAGACTAATAAAGGTTTTCCTATCTTATCTTATCTTATCTTATAAAATTTTGCCCATTGGATGGGTTTGATCCAAAGAAATCATAGTATTGTTTTGGCGCCACCTGGCGGTATCATGGTGTCCAGGAAAGTATGTTGAAGATAAACTGAGATGTACAGTACCTGCACACACATACATTTAGACATAAGGAGTGCTTTGCCACCATCCCGTGACATCTAAAGACAATCTCAAACATCTTTGGTGCCACTCGTGGGGTTTGGCTTGTCACGGCAGTTTTTGGTCTCGATCCCTGCGATTGTTAATAATTTTTATTCCCCTCTGAAACCAATCCCCAGCCATTTGCTGAAACATATCAATGGAAGACATTGCATGAGACTCTTAAGTGCATGTACATGGGTAATTGCGGTGCATTTTTTTTAATAATCAAATAATCTATAAGATATTTCTTTTGAAGTGTTTGTTCTAAAATGAGTTTTAAACGATAACTGTTCTAGGAACATTTTTTTTTTTTGCATTTTCAACAATTAACAGAAGGGGTTGTCAGTCACTCTGTTTTTCACTCTTTGTAGCAGTGCCCTGTCCACTTTTTTTTTTTTTAATTAAATAAAAGTGTCTATGTGTTCAGTCTGCCACAGGAGTGTATCTGACCGCCCTCCCTACACCAGGAGGCATTCAGATCGCAGGGAAGACTCCGGGCGACCTGAGCAACGAGCACCACATGTTGACCATCCAGAAGAGGATCAACGACACCATCGCAAAAAACAAAGAGCTCTATCAGATCACGCCGCCGGTGAGATGCACTACATTGGCTCAGAGAGCCATTGATCTCTGCTTTATACACCTTATTTTTCATAGTAGGTCTTTAATATATTAATAATATATACGGTACATTATGATGTCAGTTTGCGGATGCCCGTGTGTCCCTTTGGATGTTGGTTAACAACTATTCTACATTTCATACTAAAGCTGGTGTTTAATAACCAGATTTGGCACAAATTCTTCATTTGAGTGGAATGTGAGCTCATTCCTCACTCTGAATTAGGTTGTATGTTCAAACCCGACTGGAAACTCCAATGCCTTGTGGAATTTGGGGCCTTGCTAGAATTGAACACTGCAGCTCCCCCTGGATACATTTGACAGAAACATTGTCCATAATCTTTTGTGGGCTCAAGTCTTCATACATTGCTCTACAGTCTGTCATCTGTTGTTTCTGTTCTCTGTACGTCTTGAAAAACTGACCCCCTTTTATTTCTCTCTGGTCATTAAAGAAATTATTTACCCTGGACCCTGAGGTGCTCAGCGACATAAACATGGTACTGATCGCTGTGCGACACGGCAACGCATGACAAATGCTTCACTCTTGTTTATCACAGCCTCTACCAACACTTCACCCCTTTGTGAGAGCCGTTTAACTTGGGGCCTGGGGAGGGACGAATGACGTTCGGGAGCGGGCTACATGTAACCCACCTCAGCTGCCTCTTGGGGCACCAGCTTGAGCCATTGTGACTCATTGTATTTGTTAATTATGACCACCTTCCCTGCCCATTCATCCTGTGCGTGTGTGTGTGCGCGTGCTACTCCAGATCTATTTTCAAATTAACACCAGTGGCCTGGTGACTGATGGTGGTATGTGAACGAGCATGTGGTGTGTTATTAACATAGTCCCTCTACTGATGGAGGTGGGGGGGTGCAGTGGTGTCCTCCTACATAAATTACTCATACCAGCTCGGCTGTTTTGTATTTTTTTTTTTTTTTTTTTTTTGCTTATTTCGTAGGAGCTGACAGAGGAAGTAGTGGGTTCTCCCATCCCGGAGCCCAGACCACGAAATAGGCTGTTCCGCTCCCACTCAGAAAGCTCAGACGAGCTTTCAGAACTGGACCTGTCTCACGGCAAGAAGGATGCTTTTGTCCTGGAGGTGTGTGCGTTGGTATGAAAGTGAGGTGATTGGTGTTAAGGGCTTGATTAAGTTTTATTTGTATATTGCTGCTGATCAGGGGTGAGCAAAGTATGGCCTGAGAGCCATTAGCGCACATATTTTAATGACCCATTTTTTTGAGTAGAAAGCTAATTTAATGATACAAATATTATAGGACTTCTGATTTATTTGAAAAAAATTGGGGGGATCAAGAGTGCTTCATTTTTTTTTAATTAAAAAGATCAATTATTACAGGACGGGCGGCCCGGTAGTCCAGTGGTTAGCACGTCGACTTCACAGTGCAGAGGTACCGGGTTCGATTCCAGCTCCGGCCTCCCTGTGTGGAGTTTGCATGTTCTCCCCGGGCCTGCGTGGGTTTTCTCCGGGTGCTCCGGTTTCCTCCCACGTTCCAAAAACATGCATGGCAGGCTGATTGATCGTACTAAATTGTCCCTAGGTGTGAGTGTGGGCGTGCATGGTTGTTTGTCTCTGTGTGCCCTGCGATTGGCTGGCAACCAATTCAGGGTGTCCCCCGCCTGCTGCCCGAAGACAGCTGGGATCGGCTCCAGCACCCCCCGCGACCCTAGTGAGGATGAAGCGGTTCGGATGATGAATGAATGAATGAATATTACAGGACTCTTTTTTTAATATTTTTTATATTTTTATATTTCCAACAAAAAATAAGTTCTGTATTGTTTTTTTTAAAATCAAGCATCCTATAATATATCACAGCAATGCATTTATTCATTTTGTGTTAATTTAATGTTTATTATAAATCCTGAAATTTAAATATATTACAGTAAACACTCCATTTAAATGCTTTTATTTATTCATTTTAATTAAACAATTTACAAATGAGCAAATAAAAACATGGCAATTAAACATTGGACAATCTTTTGCAAACTTAGCTATGAATAACCTGGACCATCTGTTAAAAACAAACCTAAAGAAACCAAAACAAAGAAACAAAAAAGTCAAATATGGTCCTTGATCACTTAAATTTATCCACCCCTTCTATAGATTGATGACACCGATGCCGTGGAAGATATTCACTCCCTACTCACGGATGCCCCGCCTCCCACGGGTATGTGACCCGAATCATCATTAGAATGCACCTTTTGATCCTTAATCCCCTGCTCACGTCATTTTTTTTTTCTTTAGGTTTCCACAGCTGCAACACTGAGATCATGCCTGGGATTTACAACTGGACTTCGGGAATACAGGTCTCTTGGCACAATGCTCCATCCACCCTGTGTAGTGGATTGCCAAATACGATGTATACCTTGCTTTAGTGCGGTACACACACAAGATGAACATAATTTGAAACCGTTCAATTGTAACTTGTGATTTCTATTTCCCAGATGTTTACATCAGTGAGGGTGCTAAGGTTGAGTAATGCCAATCTCACCAATCAAGGCTTGAACAAAATCTTCACTGACCTGTGTGAGAACCTGCTCAAGGTGTGTGTATGACACATATAGGTGGCACATTGTTTGAAGCTTTGTTTACATTTAGATTTTTCACATATGGTACAAGAGTCAATTAAATACAATATCTTTCGGGGACAAACTGTTGCCATGAGAAAATCTTGAAGTAATACTTAAACATTTGGAACTGTCGTGTAAAAGCAATTCAGTCTGGGTTTCAAATGAAGACCTACCAAAAAGTCATTTCTGTTGGTCGATTTTTACAAATGCTCATTCAAGTGTAAAAATAAGTTAATCACTGTAAAATATCAAAATCTTTTTTAGAAACTGTTTTATTTCTTGACAACAAGTGGCAAAGCTTATGGTCAATTTGTTGTGTTTATTTCAGAGTTTGTACTTCAAGTTGCGCTCTATGATCCCCTGCTGCATTTGTCATCTCAACTTCACCGTAGCAGTGCCGGAAGAAGAACTCATCCAGGTGAGTGAATATCCTTGACGCATATTTACACCTGCAAATCCTCTTTTCATACTTGCACTGAATTGTCCGTCTGCTTGGCAGGTTGCCGTGACGGCGGTCGCCATGACTTTCGACAAGGACCAGACCCAGGAGAAGCTAGCGGACAGGCCCATCACCAAAGGTAGGTCCCACTTTGTTGGTGCAAGGATCACTTGTTGGTCAATCATGTAGGTTTGCCTTTAATTTCAAGTACACATAGGAAACACTATAACGCTGGTACCACTAATTAGCTAATGCAAATTTTTGGGCTTTTGGCTTCGTTTATTTATTTATTTATTTATTTATTCATTTTTTATTTATTTATTTTTTTTTTTCGTGCGGTCCATCAGGGAACCCAGGCTAGCTGTAAGCTGCTCAAATGGTGTAAATGGTAAATAGGCTGTCACTTATATCGTGCTTTTCCACTTCGGGCACTCACCTACTGATGACGCAGCATCAGGAGCAAGTGGGGGTTCAGTCTCTTGCTCAAAGACACTTGGACATGTTCCCCCGGGCAGAGATCGAACCACCAACCTCTGGGTTGAGAAACAACCACTCTATCACTGAACCATGTCACCCCATTGTGATATCAACACTTGAATGTTCAAGTAATGTGTGCGTCTGTTTCAGGGTGCAGTGAGACTGAAGAGCAGCTGCAGTTTCCCTTGGAGCTCTGCGTCGACTCCCCTTCCGCCAACACGCAGCCGCCGTCAAAAACCTCAGGTAGGATCAAGCTTTCTTCTCAAGATTAACCTCACGCAGCCTTTGTTTCACTAACAGGCTTCGTCACCCATTTCCTTCACTAACACCTCAGGTACAGTCTCTTTACTCACTCCGGCTGCAAAACTCTGCCAAAATCAGCTGGTTATTGTGCAGACGGAAGGTAAATGGTCAGTGATGTCACGTTGCAGAGTTTGGTCTCATCTGTTGTGAAACTAGTGCATAATAGTGTCATGTCGTCTGATGCAAATCCCTTTTAGATTGAGCACAATCAGGATGGATTTACACTGCTCGGTTCAAGTGAGACGATTCAGATTTTTTTTTTGTTGTTGTTGTCCTCCAGTGGCTCATAAAGAGAAAAAGAAAAAAGAAAAAAAAAACGCATGGAGTCAGATATCTTAACATTAGAATCCGGTCGGAAATACAGTCCAAATACACTGCATTACAAAGTCTAAATATCTGATAGTCGAGATTTGTCGTTCACCGAATAGGCAAAAATCATTTTCGATGGTGGACAATTGAGTAATATGAAGAGTTAGTGCAGGCCACGCCCAACTCGAGCGACTATGTCACCTTTATGATATAATTGTTTACTCCTATGTTGTCACTGACTGCTGTCCCTTAAAATGTACATGTGTATAGAGGAAAATCTGACATTGACATTAAAACATAACCTGCAGTGTATATCCAGCCCTGGAACATGAATGGACATACACTCCTTGCGTATTCAACCCAAAGGAAGATTTTGATGTTTGTGTGTCTGCCCACAGGTGTCCCAATAAGTAGTGCTGTGTCATCCAGAGGTAAGCCCCACCCCCAATGCACTTTCATGTGTATCCGCCCCATACCCGACCTACGTCCTACCAAAACTACACAGGCTCATTTTTTTGACTGACCATCCTAATGTCTCGGACAGAAATATCCCACATGGCTCCAGACCTCATCCACTTGTGTTCTTTTTCTGTTCTTCTTTTTGTTTTTGTTTTTTTGTTGTTGTTGTTTTTTTCTTTGTTGTCTTTTGTGTGGTTGTGGGTTTTGTGTGTGTGTGTGTTCTCTCCAGCTACCTCCGTTGATTACGGTTCCTTTGCAGACAGATGCAGCACCTGGCTAGAGCTGCTCAGGCTGAAAGCTCACACCATAAGACGAGGATCAGTTAAGACAAGTAGGAGGACACAGTCTCGATCACACTCCGCTGGTCACGTGCAAAGATACAGAGCACACACATACACAAGCATACACTCGCACATGTCATACAAACGTCCATATGTACTGCTGTGCGGTGAAGAAGTAGGAATTAATTTGCAGCTTCTTGTTGGATAGTGTAAAAGTGTTGAAGGCGCTGTCCCTCATTGGGATTTCTCCAGTCAGCAGTTTGTCTTTTTGATGATGGGAAATAGGAGTTGTGATTTGTTTCCCAATGCAAAGTTTTCTTTTCCAGATATTACCACCGTTTTATCTCTGTCAAAATATTAAGGAAAGTTGCACTCTCAGGCCACAATTTTAGGCACACTTGCACACTCCGAGACATGCAAATACAGATAGCAAGTGAAATTCACTGTCATGTTCGTTACCTGAAATAGTGATGCCTCATCAGTGGGCACAGTTTTTGGCACACCCCAAAAAAAAAAAAAATCAAGAAAACTGAATTGGTGAATGAAAGACAGTTGCACAGTACTACATAGTTCTCGGTCTCTGCAATTTTCCCAATTATCGTCAAGCTTGTACAATGTACAGTGCTGTGAAAACGTATATTTGCCTCCTTTGTGATATCTGTGCTCGTTGCATATTTATCACACACAAAGGTTTCAGTTAATCAAGCCAATTTTAATATCACACATAGACTACCCAAGGAAATATAAAATGCAGCGTCTGAATGATCATTTCATTAACCAAGGGGGAAGAAAATTTTTAATGTGAAAAAGCAATTGCTCACAATGGTTTTTTTTTTTTTTTTGCTTGATTGACACAAGCCTAAATATCACCTAAATTCACCCCTTCGCGTGCGGGCTTGTGCATTATTCTTGTGCCTGTCTCAGTTCCTAGCTGTCTACATTCGTTTCCCATCGCGCCAGGTCCGAAAGAGTTGTCACCTTGTCGTTTCCCTGACACAAGTTAACGTACATCACAGCTGTTCCCAGGTCTGCGTGTCTGTCTGCAGACACTGTAAACTGTCTTGTCCGCCTGTCACGCATGGAAAGTGATTGTCTGACCACCCGCACCATCCACATGACTGCATGTGTTTTAATAGTCACATGTACACACACTTTTTTGTTTGTGACATCACATGTTTCATGAATCCCAAAATTAAATTAGGTTTGGCGAAAACCGCATTTCCTGCTTCAAAACATTATGTTCTATGCAGCCTCACCAGTCTTAACACCATAGTCTGATTAATTTATTCATCATACTGTATATTGCTGTCAACTCTTAGTAAAATGTAATGATAAATAAGTTACTTTTTTTTATTATCTGCTTAGAGAGATGATCTTTTTTTTTTAAATGCCACTATGTAATCTACACACTTTTCTACACAATTATGCAATGTTGTCATCACGCAACAGTAACCTCAGTCAGCAACAAATAGAGCTTCCTTTAGCAACATCCCTTGCAAATGAGCTTTTTGCGGTCTGTGAACCTTCAGTCTCATCACTGGAGCGCTCCAGTCCGCTGACCGAGAGCCGGTCCCGCTCGCTGCGCTCCAACCGCTGCTCGTTTGGAGGAAGCTCAGTCACGGTGGTGAAGATGACACCGCTTTCCTTTCTCCCCGGTACACGTGTGGTAAAATACTTGGGGATCATCAACATGTTCTTCATTCGAGAGACCACGTCCTTAAGAGAGGTACGGCCAAAATGACTTGACTCCTCCCGCCCCCGAACAATAAAGATGGCTACAGAGCTAGTCTTGTGTGTTCTCCACCTTTACAGGAAGGCGGCGTGAGCGGCTTCCTCCATTCGTTCGTTGCAGAGGTGTTTGCCATGGTTCGCGCCCACGTTGCAGCTTTGGGGGGAAATGCCGTTGTGTCTTACAGCATGAAGGAGTGTGTGTTGATGGAAAATCCCAATAAGAACCAGGTACACACACACAAAGACAATATGGAAATTGGACTTCTTAATTTCTTGTATGAAATATAGTGGTGCCTTGCTTTGATTACTAATGCACTTTCAACCGTTTATTGAACGGGACAAACAGTCAAAAGGATGAACACAAGAGGGCTAAAAGGCACACGAGCAGTACACAAATACTACAGTACATACAGTGATTACACTTCATAAACCTAGTTTATTTCATTATATTTTTAATAATGTTTTGATATAATACTGTGCTATTTTTTTAATTAAAAACATGACAAAAAAAATAATAATTGGGGGTGGTGGATGGTTGCTAGAGATTAATGGCATGTGACATGAGTAAATAGTTAACTGGCTCACAGAACAAATTGGTCTGAAGGCAAAGTACTGCTGTACCGTCGGACTTGTTCCAGTGTTATAATCCACCCATTTGTGTTTGTCACACAGGCTCAGTGTCTCATCAATGTGAGTGGCGATGCCGTCATCTGCGTGCGGGAATTGGATCAGGAGCCCGCGTCATCCGCAACAAGCCTCGGACAAGCGTGCACGAGCGGAATGGAAGGGTCCACGTGACATCTGCCATCACTCAACCGCAATAGTCTAGCCGTCCAAATGAGAGCAAGCTTCGGTTGCCTTAACTCGGTCAAATATCCCAAAGTTCGGATGCTGCTTTTGAGAAGCAACACATGCGCACAAAAGAAAATTACAAATACCGACATGGATTTTTGTCACATGAGTATTTCCACCAAAATTGTTAATAACAGCAAAAGAAGAAGCATCTATTTTTTGCCTGCTAGTATCATTCAGGTTTGCTTACCAGCTATGACCGCACACTCATTTAAAGCGGGGTACACAAATGACAATTTTTAACATCTAAAATTATTTAAAATGTTAAAATCTCCACATGATGATGGGGTGGGGCCGGGGGGGACTCATTGTGTTCTTCATGCCCTTATGGTATGTGTTGTACTCCAGATGACACCACACACGATATCTGACCAACGCTCGTCTCCTTACCCTATCCAGATATGTGTCATTAGTACCAAGTTTGACCTGGGAAGAGACAGCATGGTGCCACAGGGCGTCCACACTGCCCAGAGAGAATTTGCAATTGTTAAAATGGCACAAGTTTAATATTAACATTTTTCATATCTGATCATTTTCCGAGCAGATCTGGGAGAAAGAAAACCACGTAACGTACCCCGCACAACAGGAGAATCGTTCAGAATAATCTTATGCGAGACAACGAATTACATTGGTCAACAGATTTTTAATCCGAGATGGAACAAAATTTTTTTTGCGCTGATGCCCTCTTTTTTTCCCTCACACACATAATAAGAATTTAACATTAACACAATATATAATATAGAAATATCCATCTGTCCATCCATTTTCGAATCCGCTGATCCGCACGAGGGTCGTGGGCGTGCTGTTTAATATTTAGGAATTAAGGGTTAGGTTCAGCAACAGGTAGATTTTTTTTTTCTGAAACGTCATCATGGCTATAAATTACAACTCGTCTGGTCAAACTTAAAAACCAAAAATGAAAATATCTCAAAAACCTGATTAGCTAGAAAAAAAGTAGACATGTTTTTTTTTTTAATCAGCTTTAAAAATAAATATAGGGACACATAGAGCCAACTGATTATAATTCGCTGTTGACCAGTGTCATCAAGCCTTTGCTGAAATGTGGTCAAAACACCCAAATTATCAAATATATTTCCAAGGTATCAGAATAAAAATGTGTCAAACAAATAAATTGTGTTATTTATTCTTATTATAAATGACATCATGTGGAGCTGGAAAACTCAGTCAGAGTAATATTTTAGAGACCTCCGATCATCAGACCTTGGATCATAAAAAAAAAAAAATCTCACATTTCTCAATTATTTGATATATGTATACGGGCTTCAGTTATTGATACAAAGGACTATATAATATTTCTAATTTGCGCAATTTCATTTTGTGTTTTTAATTATTGACAATTATGAGTAGGTATTTGAAAGCAACAATCATCAGCATGCACAAATTTGCCAAGTCCATTTTGGACTGTCTTTATTAAACCTGTTCCAGTACAGAATTGCTCCCAGGAAGCATCACCGACCACAATTCTTGAGTGTCATAGAATCAGGTCACAGCACCGTCCTATCCAATCTGTTTGGTGTGATTTATACAGTTATGGTTTTATCGCCCAAAAAAACCCCGTTTAAAATTGTATATATTCAAAGAAATCATGGCTTTTTATTCGAGGTCAAACTTCTTTGCTCATTTTACATTGTTGGTATTTTCATGTTTATTCTGAGTCCTAATCCTGCTACTGATTTTTGTTTGTTTGTTGTTCATGAGGTCCAGCGCTTGAAATATTTTTTTTCATAGTAAACTGTAAATGTTGCTTTCTAATAATTTTGGATGGTTATTTTTTGTAAGTGCAATAAATGCATGTTTGGAATTAGTGGTACTATAAATCTTTTTTTTTTTTTTTTGCGACAAAGAGGTTGTGCATGATTTCCTGTGTTTGTGTCCAAACTTGAATGTGCTTGACGCATGTACACCAAATTTTTATCGCCATAAAGTTATAATGCTTGCCGAAGACTTGCACAATAAACTCAGTTAAACAAAAATGTGACTATGATGGCATCTATGAAAATTAAAACAAAACCACATTATAACGGTATAAAAAATGAGCCCATTACCGACCAAGATGGTAATTTTTTTGCCGAACTGTTTCAAAAGTCGCAACCTCAGTCAAAATATTAGAATAGAAGATAGATAAGAAGAGAACGATACGATACACTTCCATTTCGACGTAATCCGAGTGTACGCGTCATAACGGCCCTATTCGGATAACAACGCTAACGCAGAATTAAAGTCCTGTTTGCAGTGAATGATGAATAAATCGGGATTCGTTGGTCATGACTATAAAACAACCAAATTGGCAAAAAATTCGGGTGTTGACTTCCTAACGTCAAAGCCGCGTATGTCGGGATGGTCTTAAATGCAATCTTCGAGACGGAACGAAAATTGAAAATTGTATCCAATATATACAAGCTATATTTGTATTAATCTCAAATAAAAACATTCGTAATACAGATAAAACGGCAAATAAAATGATCATAATCATTGGGTTGGGGTTGTTCTTGGGGTTGTTGCCTGTTATTTGCCGACTGAATTTGAACTATTATTATGGTCCTCTCGCGACATTTTGTTATTTTCTCGTGAGGATTCAAGCGCTTGAGCAAAGAACGCTCCGCGCCTGTGAGTGTCGCTAGTGAGTCACTCATCATAAACGAAAGTACCGTATTGTTGAAGGTGGGTCCAGAAAGTTGACCAAGCAGAGGAAACCCGCGCTGCCTGTTGGCGTCTCCTTCGCCTCCTATCAAAGCAGGCTACTCGAACGTCCCACGGTTGCTGGGTCGTCCCGCCCATCTTCAAGCTCACTCCCAAACATGGAGGAAATCCTTTTGCCACGGCGCATGTTCCTCTGGTGCATGGCGGTCCTGTATTTGGTTGCATTTGTTTCGCTGTATATGCAAATTCCAGGTAAGACAACTTTCTGGGGGAGAATAAGATTGACGTACTGTAACCGGCTTTTTCGAGCTACCTTGTTAATTGAGTTAGTTCAGAACTCTGCACAGCGGCGTACGTGGCTGGTGATGCTTCTGTAATACTCCCCGCTTTTTAAAAGTGAGGCTAACAGAACATTCGTCGAAACGCGCAAAATAATCTGCAGATAGATACCTGTGTACGATTTCAACTACATTACCCACAATTCCCAGTGCACTACACAGGTAGGTTCGAGGTAGGAAATATGCGGATACAGTCGGGTTAGTCATGTTTTATACGTTATTGAACACGAATGAGTGGTGATTGAGGGGAATGTGCCAAGGCCAGTATTCATATTTTAACGACCTCAAATGTACACATCAATTCCATTGAAGTTGGGACGTTGTGGTAAACGTACATAAAAACAGAAAACAGCCTCTGCAATTAAGTCAAGTACAACTTTATTGTCAAATGCATTGTATGTGCAACATACAGCACAGATGAAATTACTTTCCTCTCAACCGGACAACAAGAGGAGCCGCTGCCGGTGCCCGCGCCGCCATCAAAAGAACAGTTAACATAAAATGACAAAATAGTACAACACAACACAACACATAAGACACAGACAGCCGTGCAACCTTAACCACTTTTCCTGCATACACTTTGTTATTTGAAGCAGTTATAGATGAAAGAGGAGCAACTCAAAGTGTCCTTTTCACAAGTGACTCAAAGACGTCATGCTCAAAATGTGCACACGTGATTTCCAACTAATTTCCACCTATTGAATACACCACAACGACAAGATATTTAATGTTCAAACTGATCAACTCTATTGTTTTTGGCAAAATAATCATTAATTTAGAATTTCATGGCTGCAATACATTCCAAAACACTGCAACGGGGAGCAAAAGAAGAGAAAGGAATGCTCATCAAACACATGTTCAAAAGCTAGCATAAAAAGGTACATACTGCACAGGTTTTGGAGAAACATATGATGCCAACCAAGCAACGTCTCATTCATGGATTATTTACTCCGATAATAAAGGATACCAGCAAACTAGGTATGCCACACGTGTACAGAGAAAAAAAAAAGGCTTTTTAAGGGTAATTTTGGGATGGGGCCGTATTATGCTCTGGTGTATGTTATTCACAGGATTTTAAGGTAATTGTTCTGCCTGTCACTATACGTCACTGCCACGTTGGCATAGATAGTTGGTCAAAGATACGTTAATTGTAACAAATAAATTATTGTTGGGCCATTTAACTGAAATTGGGAGCATTTTTGCGCCACACCTCATAATTTTTCTCAAAGTGTTTGGGAATTTGGGAACAGCAGTTGAATTTAATGAATGGTATACAACATCAGCTAAACAAAGTGCACAGGCTACAGAAAACGAAGGAAAACAAACACAAACCTGCTAAGCTAAATTCACAGTATGTTTTGGTGAAGGCTAACTAGCTCGATTTTTACTAACGACAGTGAGACAAATCACAAAATGAATTTAGTGTTTTTCTTACATCATTTTTTGTTGGTGTTTTTTTAGGTCTCTATGGCAACGAGGGTCTCCTCCCTGCTCGTAAGCAGCTCCGCTTCACCGGCAAGCCTCTGGGCGAGCAGCTGCTGGCCTCGCCCACCCTGCTGTGGCTGAGCCCCCACCTGGGCCTTGACACGCAGTCGGCAATGGAGTTGCTGTGCCTGGTGGGGGCGGCGCTCAGCCTGGCCGCCACGCTGGTGTCGGCGCTGCGGGACAGCGTGGTCTTCTTCTGGCTCTGGGCCTTATACCTGTCCATGTACCAGGTATTGTTGACACACTGCTGGAGATGATGATGATGATGATGTGTGTGGTGTCAATCTCACTTTGTTTCTGTTGCAGGTGGGGCAGGTTTTCCTCTATTTCCAATGGTGAGTGTCCAACGCTCATAAAATGGCAGAATCCCACACAACTTCTTTTGACGCATTTATACTTTTACATGACCGATATACATTAGAAGTGTTGTATTTTTCTGTGGAAAAGCACACTCACGTCAGGAATAGCATTGGTTATTCTGCCCTCCCTGAGCCTACTGCACAAGCAACACGGTGCATTCATGGTGCTTAATTGCTCTGCCCTAAAATGTGGATATTTTCCCGCAGCACATCTGATTTGTTATGAGTCTCACGATGGTTGAGAATCACTGTTGTAAACCCCAGACGAAGCACTCTCTTATTTACTTATCTCCCCCCTCCAGGGACAACCTTCTTCTGGAGGCGGGCTTCCTCTGCATCCTTGTGGCTCCAATGACGCTCATTAGGGGCTCTCGAGCGGTCTACGAGCATGACCGCATTACATTTTGGCTGGTCCGGTGGCTGCTCTTTCGCCTCATGTTTGCCTCTGGAGTGGTGAAACTCACCTCACGCTGTCCTACTTGGTGGGGCTTAACCGGTATGTCACCTTTTGCCAGTCATACCTGAGATCTCTTTCGAACTGTGATAACAATGATTTTATCATAAACATTGGCAGGAATAGAGAAAGATGAAAACATAATATTTTGTGTAGACAAACTTTGCAGTGATTGACATCAATATTAACTCATTCACTCCCAAAGACGTTTTTAAACGTCTTTTCAGACTTGGTCCAGAATTGTCTGGTACTGAATGAGTTAAGAGACAGAAGCTGGAGTCGGGTTGTCTGGTTGGTTCAGTGTGAGTGTCTGGGAGATGAGCGTAGCCTACATGAGCTCTTTCAAGTGTTCATTTTGTATTCGTGTTTCGCTGTTTGTGCCATTAAATGAACAGCCAAAAATTATACATCGCATTAACCACATTAAAAATATTTGTATCAACCAGCGATGACGTACCACTATGAAACCCAGTGCATTCCCACCCCGCTGGCTTGGTTTGCCCACCAGTTGCCCGTGTGGTGGCAGAAGCTGAGCGTGGTGGGCGCCTTCGTCATCGAGATCGCCGTACCGCTGCTTTTCTTCAGTCCTCTGCGCAGACTGCGACTCGGCGCTTTCTACTTGCAGGTGAGCTGCGCCACGTGTCTTATCTTGAGCACACGCGCCTGAAGTCATTTTTCCATGTCATTTCAATGATTTATATACTGTGGTGTTTTTTCATTTTTCCGTGCAGGTTCTGCTGCAAGTGCTGATCGTTTTGTCGGGCAACTACAATTTCTTTAACCTTCTGACCATGGCCCTTTGTTTGTCCTTGCTGGACGACCGGCACGTACGCTCGTGGCTGCGCACGTCAGAACACGCCAAACACAAAAGTGAGACAGACCATGAACCCTGAACAGTAAATCATACCATAGTTTGTTTTAATGGACAAGGAATTTTTTTTTAAGTTCAGTGTAGGGACCACACTGAATTGCAAAATACTACAAAAAAAGGTGGCCTTGGTTCAACCCAGGTCTATTTTATGCAGTATTTATGCTAGTAATATCACAGCTTTATTACCAAGATTTCCTAGCATTTTCTCACAATGTTGAAATTGTTCGATCGAACCCAGGTTACGAACCACTGATTTATGACTCCCTTTTTTTTCTGAATATTATTGCAAGCAGAGATTTGAACCCAGCTCTCTTGTTATGCATCTCTTCCACTCCCTCTCCTCTCATTGAGGATTCCACAACGTAGATTTGAACAACGTAGATTTGAACAACGTAGATTTGAACCCGAATGTCTTGTCTGTGAGCCAGACGTGCTAACAACCAGCTCACCGTGCTGCTTAAAATTGCAACTTTGTTCTTGTCAATTTTTGACTTTGACATTATTTTGTGTGACCCTAATACTACTTCATACATTTTATCTTCCATTCAGAGTCCAAACTGCGGTCCTGGCTGTGTAACATTTTGGAACTCACTGTCTTGTCTCTGATTATCTTTGGCGCAATCGTGTGTTTTGACCTGAAAGTAGACACGACAGCAAGAGCCATCACTTCCAAAATGGGTAATGTGACTATCGGAGGTGTTTTATTGTACTCGTACCAAATTCTTATTTATTTATTTAAAAATCACTCTTTCAGCATTCACCTTCCACCACTTTAGCCACTTTCTGAAGAGTGTCACATTCCCATGCGTGTGGATCGGTGTTCTCTCCCTCACTTGGGAGATTCTTGGAGCCATGTACAGGTACCACTCCTCTTGTTTGTTTTTATGTCACTGTTTATTGTGACTTGTTGTGATCTTGCAAAACAATTTTTCTTCCCAGGTGTGCGTGTGTCTCTGGTTTTCTGAGGAGGTTGTGGTCTACTCTCCAATGGACGGCATTTGCTGCTGCTGCGGCCACCATGTTCACCATCAGCCTGGTGAGTCGAACTTCATGTCGGCGTTAACTGCCAACATGCAGGCACTGCGTCGTCAAAAGTATTGTGACACGCACACGTTCTGTCACACTAAAGTCATCCAAGTGTGGAGCTTGCTTTGCTGGATCGCCCTGATTTGCTGGCTTACTTTGAATAACTGAATATGTGTCTACTAGCAAGGATTGTTTCTGCCATTATTATTATTTTATTATTTATTTATTTTTTCTGCAGATGCCTTTCACCTACATAGAATATGACTCAAATTCCAAACTGTGGCCCAGCGTGCGTCAAGTCTACAATCTTGTGGATAACTACCAGCTGGTTAACTCGTATGGGTTGTTCCGAAGGATGACTGGCGTGGGTGGGCGGCCTGAGGTCGTCATAGAGGGAAGTCACGACGGCGTCACCTGGACGGTGAGAGGTTTAAAGTGTCCTATATAGGGAGGTTGACATTTTCCAATGCTGTTTATTTAAGTTTCACTGGTTATCTGCTGTTAGCTCATTATGCCCTTAAATGTGTCCCTCACATCATGGATGGACAAAGTGCTTTGTTTGTCTTAATTCTGCAAAATACATTCATCTTCTGAAAACATAATGGTAGTAATAGGTCTCCCTAGCTGATTTTGATCCAGGACATTCTAGTTATGAGTAAGCAATGACATCATGGCAAGCGAGAGTAGTATTATAAAAAAAAAAAAACGCAACTATATTCTCCTCTATATATAATAAAACACCATAAAGTTGGACCTTGACTTCCAAGTGCTCCGACTAAAGAACTTTTTGAGTTAGGATCCGTCGCTTTGTCATTTTTTAATAATTTTTTTTACATTGTTTTTTGCTTTTTGTTGCGATCCAAATTTGGATTTTCAAGTGAGCTTCAGGATTTCTGCCACTAGATGGCGGCAGTGTACTTCACATCCAGCCACGCATGGTTAAAATTCTGACAACACCAAAGCAGACGGCATTTTTGATTTGCAATTTTATTTCGCTGTAATTTTATGATTTATGTTTGACTTTCATTTTGTGAATATGAGGAGGACTCAAATAGACATTGACAACTTGATTTGAACATAAGCTTCAACCATGCATTTTTTTCAAGATCAAAATGCTGTTCACTGATTTCACATCTGCAACACACTATCGATTCCAAACATACTGTAGCCCAAATCTGTTCTTGTGTCACGTTTTTTTTTCCATCTTCCCTTGCAGGAAATCGACTTTATGTATAAACCTGGCAACCTGAGCACTCCGCCCCCCTTGGTGACACCTCACCAGCCCCGCTTGGACTGGCAGATGTGGTTCGCCGCCCTCGGGAGTTCCTCGCAGGCGCCGTGGTTCACCAGCCTCATGTACCGACTGCTGCAGGGCAAGATGGACGGTAAGGACAGTTCTGAAAACTTGCGGGGAGATGCTGGGGTTAATTGAACACTCTGCCATCTAGTGGAAGTGCATTTAATTGTTCTGCCTGTCAACAAATTTATTTTGATTACTTTCAGTCAATAAAAAAATTAATTTCACACCGATGAAATGATCATGGGTAATTTCCCCCAGCTCAATGTTTGGGAGTCACTGGTATAGAGGCTAGCAGTGATTGTGCATTTCCTGTCTTTCATGGCCGGCACGTGATTTGTCTTGCACAGTCATTGAGCTGATCCAGGCGGATGTCACTCGTTACCCTTTCCACCAGAAGCCCCCGACCTATGTACGAGCCCACCGCTACAGATACTGGTTTACGGAACCCAAAGAGGACGGGTTAGTAGTACTCACACTGCCACTCTCCTCGACTTTTAAACCACAAAAGAAGCAAGTTTAGTACGATTTCTGAAAAATTTACAGGCGACCAATTGTGCATTTTTTTTCTTCAACAATTTAAAACCATCCCCAGCTGTCTGAATAATGTACTACGCTTTTTTCCTTGTTGGAATCGGCCTGTTTTGCGGGTTATTGATCACCCACCATGATCTATTGCGGGGTTTTCCAATACTTGTGTTACTATGACGACTAGGATCCGAGCGCCATTTGGGCTACCGGTATTTGTTGAGTCCTGAGTCGAAAATATCGAATCGAAATTGGCACATTCAAACGAGCCTCCGAAAAGAAAAGAAGTATGTTCACTCAGGGAGTCGGCACAGTGTCACCCACTACGACATATTTTGATAATATGCACAGTTGTTAAACCATTGCTTGAAAATGTCTGATCTTCACCCAGCCTAGCTCTCAAGTCATGTGCAATGGAACTCAGTGTGTGGGTGGGATCACAATCTGGTAAAATTAATAAAACACATTTGGGGTAATCGGCAGCTTTTAATAAAAGTTTTCTTGATGAATTTTGCAATTGGCAGCCACTGCATTTGCTTAAAAGCATTTGAAAATAACATATATGAGAGCGAGAAAGATTTAAGATTTATTGAACCAGGCTAGTTGCATTGAGATCAAAGATCTCTTTTCCAACCCTGACCAATGGCAACAAGACAGTTTCAAAATCAAACACAAGCTCACAGAGATCATATTGAACAACAGGTTGAGTCATAAGAAAATGAATAACACACTGCTGCTTCTGTACAGATCATACCCCCAGAGGTGGTGGAGGAGGGTCTACAGTGATGAATTTTTTCCTGTGGTGCATCTGGGCCACCCGTTCCTCGAGGGCATGCTGACTCAACATGGACTCAAGGCACTTAAAACACACGCACGCACACACACACACACACACACACACACACTGCATGCAGTCACTCAGTGCAGGGAGGAGGGGTGCATTTGGCGCTTGAGGATTTACCCCCCGACCTAACCCACCTCTTAATGCTGCTACCATCATGTCAAAAATGATAGAAACCTTTAATAGTGTACAAAACTCACAAAACGTATCCACCTAAATGTAGAGAAGTTGAGAATCAATATTCTAATCTATCTAATGACATAACAAAAACTTCAAACCTTGATCTCAAATCAATGTAATTGTAGTAGCTTCTGATGTTTAGGCAGGCATAGAAGGCACCTTTTAATGAAACCTAGTGTGACGCATGTTCTTGTAATTGCACTTTTGCACTTTTTAACGGCATTTCAATGAGTTTCAAAATGGTAAAAAAAAAAAAAAAGATGCTGCCTTACTTCAGTCTAAATATTATCGTATTAATAACAACTTCGCAGGAAAAGACACCACCACGCCGCAAGTTGAACTCCGCCATAGCCCGGGCGGTGCAGTGGGTGCGCGCCCAGGTGTCGGGATTCCCTGCCCCTGTGCTCATCTGGACCCTGGTTGGTTGCAGCGCTACCTTGTGCCTGCTGCTGGCATTGCCCAGGAAACAAAAGCACATCACGGGCAATTCCGATCAGAAAGACACTCCGCCCAACGCAAAAAAGACGATGGATGAGGATGACGAAGCTCGTAAGGACGAAGAGGAGCGTGGGAGTGAAAACGGGGGTGAGGTTGAGGAGGATGGTGATGAGAAAGATGGAGAGGGGGTCACCACTGATGATGAAGAGGAGGAAAAAGTAGAGTCGCAAGTGGAAGAACAGTGAAAAAGGGGCTGATGTTACCAAATTGAGCAAAGAGGTATGTGTGTGTATATATTTGTACTTCCTGTTTTGGCTCTCTGGTGTACATGTTCATATGGATGATTTAATTATATTTGGGGAAAACACTAACTTGTCAGCAACCGATACGAACCCCGAAGTTGCATTTTTTTTTTCCTATTTGTGGGTCAAGTTGTCAATGCAGCACTTTTTTTCCATACACAAATGCCTTTTCTTTGTGTGCACAACACCAAAAACATTTTTAAAGAAAATACAGTATTGAAATACAATAAATGATTGTCCTGAAAGTCATTTTCATCCAAGCACTCATTCATATCTTTCACAAAAAAAACTATGTATAGCTACTACATATTGGAAATTCGTAATGGGCTGTTTGGTGGTGAATGAATAGCTCTCGTGGCGCTATTTCACCATTTCAGTATCCCGGGACAGTATTTGTCGATCAGTGACTGATAGTATGGACACAGCTTCTTCACGTCAGGCAGCTCAGCTACTTTTGTGTAGAGATCGAATTTGCTGCAGAGAACACACGCAAATACAAATGTACAGTTAAGGTCAAAGTTATTCGCTCCGATAGAAATTTTGACATGTAAATACCGCACAATGTTGACAATCGTAATTTATATGGTAAATTATGTAATATGGATGTGAATTATACAATCACACTAATACAACATTATTATTACTCGATATTACCCTTTAAAATAAATGACCTACATATAATTTGATTTTGTTCATTAATAGCCAATCAATATATGCCAAAACTGTTTAGAAATGCGGCCAAATCTCTCCGGTAACAGTCCAGGCTAAATGTAGCTCCTCCCAAACATTCAAGGATGTTAGAACAATCGACATACTTCCGTGACAACTTTTCAACTAACCAATGGTTTGGTGGCATCTTTGGGCGTTACCGAAAGAACATAAAAACTGGCTTATGTTAACTAGTCTTATTAAATAAAGTAACATTTTCCATACACTCACTTTTTTTTTTTGTAATCTCATTTAAAAATGACCTGGCCCATATGCCTGTTTTCAAATTTTAAACGTGGCCCTTGAGCGCAGCATTAAACAGGAGGGAGGTATTCATTTGTTTAAAAAAAATTAAATTTTAAACTCGGACAGTGGTATACATGTTTTGCAGTCAAAAAGTACCGGTTGCATTTTTGTTTTTCAGCTGTTGACTGTGTTCTTGTGAACCTAAACGAAAAACTGTTTGTCTCATAGTCATCATGTCATAATAGGAATTATTTTATTTCTTGAAGAGGGCTTTAAACATTTTGACCTAAACTGTATGTGTAAACAGTGGACTTGGAGAGACTATTCAAACTAATTGTGCGCCACTCACTTAAATTCGTTAACCCAAGGCAGCATTCGCAGGTCTTTGTCGTTGCACAGGTACATGTAGTCACCTTTGGAGTGCCAAGGGTAGAAGGAATGGTAGCGGATCATGTTGAGGCCCTGCGTGGACGGCAAACCAATCACAGGGCGATTTGAGTCAGCATGTGCCCTCGAGGGAAGATGACTCAACAAAGGAGGTTACTCACCTCCTCGGGGATGCTGCACTTGTTGAACTGGAGAACGTGGTAAAGGTACTCTGAGACACACAAGACATGAAGAAGACATGCAATATTTACTGTAATTATATGAGTCAAATCAAGTTAAATGCACAAGAAACATCATCATACTAATATGAAATGCTACGACGAATTAAGAGTGTGCAACTTATCTCAGGAGACCATTTTGTGTTGAGACAACGGTGCTGTTTTTTGGGTGGTTGATTGCTAAAAGGAAGGTTAGGGTCTCCTTTTTACCGCTATAAATTAACTTGATTGAACTTTTAGGTTTTCAATGGCAGCCCTTAAAAAAAAAATAAAAAAAACTCGAGAACCAGGCAATTTAGAGCATTGTGACTATTCAAAGGCTCACAGAATATTGTGTGTTATTATGTAAATGCAAACTACAAAATGAAAGATTAGACTGTTCTTCAATCGCACAGAAAAAGTTAGTTTCTACCTATTTTCGCGTAAACATCACCAAAACACAGATTGGTTTCATCAATTCACGTAGTTTGCATGAAAAACGTTTTGTGAAAAGATATCTTTGATGCTAATCAGTTTTTGCTTTAGTAACACGTCAAACATTTTGAGCTCATCTAAAACAGATTCAATGCTGCCACCTGCTGGCCATATTCATTAATTTTACTTTCACAGTTAAATGATCAAACCACAGTTGACCAACATTCAAAAAAAAAAAAAAAAACACACTTCACGGCGATTAACATCCACAATGCTCCTTGTGAGGATTCCTGTTGACATTTTACGTCAATGCGGCTCAAAGAGATAAATTCCAGGAACTAAATATTTCAGGAATGGAAGGTGTAATTTCAGGCTTAAATTACAAATCAAGATATTATTACCGGTACTGTGAAATACCAAAGTAAAATAGTATGATATTGTTCATCATTTTATTTAGAATGTTTAAATATACGAATTTTTAATCAAATATGTCACACTGACTACGTGCAACCACAGTAATAAAGATTGTTTATTTAAGCTTTAATGTATTTGTAAAGGCAGAACTCTCTCTCTGAAGTGATAAAAAACATACTTTGAATAAATATACCGGTACTCACCATCATGACCCCAGGACAAAAGCACATTGTCAAGCCCGCAATTTGGTTTGTAGATTCCATATTTAGATCTGACGAAAACAATGCATTAAAAGTACGTCAACTTTAACAAAATGGTGAGTCTCCTGTTAAAAAGGAAGACAGTTTGCAATTAAATACAAAATTGCTGTACTTCACTTGCACCATCAGTTTTCTCTTAAGAAGAAATCGGCCCTTCAAAACCTTGACAACCAATCATGTGTTTAGGTGTCAGCTTTAACGGGCGAATATCTACTTGTAGCTGGGATTTGTGTCGTCCGGGTTATCCTGGAAGGTGCTGTCTCGGAACACAATGGAGTTTTGAAACGCGCAGCCCACAGGGAATGTGTCACCAACCACGGCCCACTGTGTATTTTCCATGCACACAGAGAATGTTGCGGGTCAATTTTGAGAATGTCCTCATCATTTTCTATATCAAATGATGCAAAATGTAGCCTGTGTAACATTAACGTTCGTATGCTTCATTCTTAATATTTCAGAGCAAATGTAGTAGCGATGCAGACAGTTCTCAGGATTTTAGTGCTCCCTCTTGAAGATTGTTGCCAATGCCCCCCCCCCCAAAAAAAAGTACACACATTTATAGCATGTGTAAGGATCACCGTTTTACAATTCCCAAGAACAACATTTAGGGTATTTTTATTTTTGTCATATGTCAAATGGGTCAAATTTGACCCCAACAGTAGGTAAGGATTCATAACAATTGTAATCACGTCTTACCTGAGGTTCCCCCCACAGTGCCATGACCTTCCCAACATCATGAATCAGACCCACTAGCTGGAACCAGTCTGAAAAAAAAAAAGACATTCAAGGCATACACGAATCAGTCTCCATTCACAATGGTGAGTACTCCGTGGCATTTATTTAATCAACTGTTGTTTATTTGATTGGAGGTGTCCATTTGTCTCTTATTATTAACCGTCACATTTTGATGAATTTGAACATGAAGCCATTTGTAGCCGCGCACCTTTGTCCGGGTGCTCATTGCGGATGCCCTCGGCCGTCTGGAAGGCATGGAAGGAGTTGGGAAAGTCCACGTCTGGATCAGATTCGTCCACCAGCTGGTCCAGAGACATGACGGCGTCCATCATGGACATTTCGGCGTGGCTGCAGCCGCTCCATTCCAAGTGCTGAGGGGAAGGCCCAAAGGTATCGGAACCTTTGATTTATTTTTGTTCTAGTCTTCAAAACTCTTCTTTCGATGCTGTCTGAATGTCAGAATTGCACAGTTATGGCTTGATTTTGGACTAAACAGTGGAACCTCTAAAACTCAAAATGCGAAGGCTCGGAACTTCAAAAAAAAGAAATTGTCAATTGTGGCACTCTTAAGTAAAGGTCCACTAGTTGTAAACAAATCAAAAAGACAATCTTGTTGGATGAAAAGAAGAGCATTAGCAAATAGCAACAACACCCTGCAGCATATGAGGAGGGGCGAGCAGTTACTCATTTGTATGAGACAACCAATGTCCTAGCTTGGTGACTCACTTGGTAATCGATCAATCAAAAAAAAATCGCAGAACTTGGATTCAGAGAATGTGTGTTGGTGGTGTGCTCTTTCACCTTTCGTTTGACAAAGTCCACATTCTGGTTAGTGTGCATCAGCTTGTATGTGTTGTACACATGCTCGGCAACACTCCCCGTCTGAAATGTGTGAACGCAACAAGGTTGCAAACTTGTCAGTAACATGCAGCGCATTTTAAATGTACAGCAACTGAGATTTTAATTCCGAAAAATGACATGAACAATGACATTTTTGAAATGTCGTGTGTGTTGGAGATTAGTTTGTTTTTTTGGCAGGGAATATACGACAGCTCTTGTAAATCGATTTGTGCAGGTAGGTGTACCTAATGAAATGCCCAGCGAGTAGCAAAATGCAATGTACTGTAAAACAATTGGTCAATGTATTTCTTCACATTCATACAGAAAGGTCCAAGTAATCATAACTAACGGTGGAAGACGAAGGTTGCGACTGTAGAGTAACTACATTTTTTTTTTTTTTACAGCTAACAAAAACCCAAACCATCTCAAGAAATGATAATACAGAAAGAAAATATTTTGTATTTAATGTCAAAACTACCGGTTCGGTAGGTAGGAATTCAGGACTGAAAATACCCCTGTATGTTTCTAATCTTGTACAATCATTAAATCTGTTCAGTTTCAAGCGTGGTACATGAACGTAACACATTGACAACATTGTGTTTCCAAATGTCTAATTTGTTGAATTTACCTCAAAGTTTCGGAAGTCTTTCCTTTCGGATTTAGGTGTCAGGTTTGGGTCTAGACCCTGCAGGTATAAAAACAAACCAAAAAAATGAATTTAGCTTTCCATAACTTGCGGTAGATATTTTATTTAATTTTTTTTTTAAACTGAAGATACCCACTTACCAAGTTAATGACACTCATGCTTGTAGATGACAAGTTATTGTTGTTGCGCCAATTTATATGTTGCGTCCGCTTGTGTCCGGTCACAGATTAACCAGACTTCAGCAAACCTAACAGGATGTCTGTGCTCAACCTTGACCTTGTGTGTGTTTATGTAATCCTGCCCACATTACCTTACTTTCACCCATCGAGAAGTGCACGGTTATTCTTTTCCATTTGAAAGTCTGATTTTACATGCCAAGCAGCAACAACAGAACCCCTTTTTGTTGACCACCCACAGGGGACTTACCCAGAAAGGCATACATACAGCGTGTGCGTGCGTGTGTGTGTGTGTGAGCTGCGAGTGAATATGGCGTGCATGAGGAACAGAGTGTGAGTGACTGAGGGTGTTTTTTTCCCCATGTCTTGACCCAATTATGAATGTTGCTATAATAAATTTTAAAGCAATCGCATTGTACCTCAAAACAAGATGTAGAAACCAAAACACACACACACAGGATTCACTTGTGTTTATTACATAATGCTAGCGCTGTATCAAGAAAAAAAAGAACATCTTTTGTAACAGGAATACTCAATACGAGAATCAATACAGTGCTTGCCTTGTAACTTTTCACCTCAAATATCACTTGAATAATCCACCATGCTTAAATTAAAAGACATCAAAAGCAGACAGTGCTGTGAATTGGGAATTTCTCCATTGCGAGACTAATAAAAGTTTTCTTATCTTAAAGCAAAAAAAGGAAGCCTTCCACGAGTTGCAGTAAAAATGTTTTACATTGGATATTCCATTCTCTTTTGATTAGTTGTCAGTGAACGGATGGTACTTTTGCTTGCGTGGCTTGTTAGAAAGTCAAAGGCACAACTTGAGGTTCAACTAACTAGTCTAAAAGGAAAAAATGTCAAATTGAGCAATACCTCCTTCTAGCATGAAAACCGTTGTGACTGCAGTTATTTAGTGACCAGTTGTCACATGAGCCAAGGAAGAACAATTTTGGTGAAGATCTGGCAAAACCTAACTTGTTTAAGATCTGCTTGCATTGGGTTCAAGTGGGGAAGTGACCACCTGTTGGGGGGGGGGGGAGCTTGCTTGTCGGCGTGTGGCAGTTGACATTGTTATTATTGTATGATTATTTCTATTGAAAGACCTTTAAGACACCAAAGTTCTTCAGTCATAAGTCACAACAAAAAAAGTTATGTACTGTACAGTAACAAAGAATAAACATTGATATATATGTATCTTTGTAGAAGTACGTTTTCCAGAAATATTTGAAAGTTGATGGTCAAATGTGCATTACTGCCACCAATAGGAATCAAGTAGAATAACCATCTGATGCAATTTTATTTTTCCCAATCTGGAGAGCATTTTTGTGCTCAAAGGCCACATTTGATTTTTAAAATGGACAAGTAGGCAAGGTCATGCGTAAATGAGGTTAACGTAATAATTTATTTCATAATCTGGATCTTTCATTAATGAATGAATCAATTAGCCTTGAATGGTCATTTTAACTGGCGACACTGTGGGTGACTGGTTAGCACGTCGGCCTCACAGTGCAGAGGTGCAGGGTTCGATGTGGAGTTTGCATGCTCTCCCCGTGCCTGCGTGGGTTTTCTCAGGGTACTCCTGGTTTCCTTCCACATTCCAAAAACATGCGTGGCAGATTATTGAAACACTCTTTTACGTTGTAGTAATTGGTGTGAGCGGGAATATTTTTTCGTCTATGTGTGCCCCACGACTGGCTGGCAACCAGTTCAGGGTGTACCCCGCCTACCGCTCGAAGACAGGGTCCACCCCGAACTGGTCGCCAGCCATTTGCTGTCAATGCACATGTCTAACTGTTCAATGTTTCAATATAGGATGCCTCAGGTTTAATACATGAATGGACCATCTATGCCTTTCTGTGACTCCTTCAGTCTTTTTGTAGCAACCTGCTGATGACACTTAAAAACTCTAATCTCAATGTCCATCCGAGAACATCCTGAGGAAGGCTGTTTAAAATTCTCATGGAATTGGGATTTGTATTGACCAATGATCAAACGCCGGTTGTAAATTTTGCCATTCGGTTTCTTGTTCGAGAACAACAAATTCAGCATCAAGTACCGATACGCTGCGCAGTTGGACATGTGCATTGAAGAGTTTTGAGGTCAAATTAAGGTCACTTAAAATGGACAGCAGGTCTATGATGACGAATGAAATCCCAAACAGACAAACTGTAAGTCTCAGCCGTAGCTATGAGGACTACGAGGGTCGATGGGGGAGGAGTCATGCCTGCCTCTGCGTCCAATCAGCTGATAGAGACGATGGCTGAGGTTCTGCACTTGACAGGTGCCCAGGACACAGCCCGCCTTCATCATCTGCCTGTGGGTCCTTCGACTTTTGGCGTGGCGACGTCCTCGGGACCTACCCCGTGCGATTGGCCATGCTTCCTGCTCTATTTCAAACCACCTCGGCGAGGGTTCCTTCATCCTGAGGACCCGCCAGATAAAACGATTCTCTGCCAGGGTGACGGTGTCATCAAGGTCGATGGCGTAATCTGACGTAGGCAGTGCCATGTGTTTCAAACATTTGGATGGTCTGGGAAACACAAAAGAACGTTTTGTTCAATTTGGTTGTGCCAAACACAAACCCCCACGGGTCACTTGATAGTGGCATGTGAAAAGTTTTAAAATATATCATCCCGCAACACCAGCTTCAGCCATCAACACAAAGTTCGGAAGGCATGTCTTTCACAATAAAATGCATGAAAACATCACAAGGACTCATACTAAAAAAATGAGCAGGAGGTCAGCCATTTTGGGCAAATTCCACGGCTCGTCCCCTTTTTTCGCTACTCCCCAGTCGTCTTCTCCCAATCATTTTAACGATACTTCTTCGACACCAATTATGACATTCGTATAAGCCAGGCTTGGGCACCAACTTGTGGCCTCTTAGGAAGTTCGAGAAAAACCACAAGAATATTTCGGTCAGTTTTTGAGCAAATAGCTGGGGATGTCCCACAAAAAAAAAAAGAGTACCAGTAAACTGTGAAAAGGCAGAGGTTTCACTGCAAACCGCATTAATGTCTCCCTCTGAATTTATGACACTCAACTGAATTTTTGCTTCATCATCTTCACGAGTCCTGCGGCTGTTTCATCAAAGGTTAAGTATTAGACCCAAATCAAACTTGTGGACCCTGTGGTCTATGGCGCTATTTCCAAGATTCCATCGTTCCAGTAATCAACAATGGAATTAGAGGGTTGCGCAAGAAGCCCCCCACCCCAAAAAAGGTCTATTAAAAGGCTCGACTACTTACTCTGAAGAGGGATTTTCAAGTACTTTTCTTCTCACCTCACTGCTGTCTCGCCTGTCATCACAATACCCCAATACACTTAACTTTTTCTCTTCCCATTCCAGGGCATTTCTGGATTTCACAGTGGTGACCAGGAATTACAGATTTTCAGACTCAAATGAATAGCAGCTCTGAGTGTCACTGTCTAGCAACTATTCATCTGTTTACTGAATCAAGCTAAATACTTAGTGAGCCGCCATTTCCTAAAGTGTGACTCTGAGTGACCCCCCCCCCCACTTTTTTTTGACAGATTTGGACATCACAATTGCGATAATTTAAATAACTACATGAAGATGCAATGGTGCCATAGCCAAAATCTAAGCAGAGGTGCAGTGTTGTTGGATGCACAGGTGAGCATTGTAGCGATCTAGCATGTTGATCCAAACATGCTAGATTGCTTCAGAACGCTGTTATCGACGTGGAGGTGGTATTTGTATTTGGCAATTTGTCCACTGCATGTCCCACATAAACCGATCTGCACAACAAGTGAAACGTATACTTTCGAAGGCTCGGTGTTGAAGTGCTGCCTTTATGAGTGAAAATACAATCTTTGACTGTCTTTTTTTTTGGCACTTGCTTTCTTCATCAGACTCTGGGATGCCACTTCTACAAGCAAGTGGAACAAGACACCTCCACCCCTCGTTGTCATGGGAACAAAATCCATACTCTGTGTGGTGAGCAGTGCTGCTTGCTCAATGTAAATTGTGATAGAAAAAAAATTATATATATACATATATATTAATTTTATCTCGCCCACACACTTTAAAAAACACACCCTAAACTTATTAAAAACTGATTAAAACAGATACTTTTATCAGTTGCTCTTGTGAAGCAAGTTTACTGTCAAAATGAGAATTAAACACTGTATATTTAAACACCAAAACAACCCCCAAATTTCACTCCACTTCCTGGTAATGATTTATTCTGTCACAGTCCTTAATCCTTTGTTCTTAAAGAAGATATCTCCATGTTTTACTTTCTTATTTGGGGGGGGGCAGGGGAGGGGGCTCTCCTGTGGTTGTTGCCAGTGACAGTATTGTGTTAAATCCGTCACGCTCACTTTCATCCTCCTCTTTCCCACCAGCCGCTGTTCTTCAGTGGACCCCCTGCTGTGCAAACTTTTATGAAGCTCGTTTTTTCCCCTTATGTAATACCTTGAGAACAAGATCTCACTGTGCAACAAAAAATAAAATAAAACAGGAACAGATTTTTCTAGTCATAAATATATTCATTTTCAATGAAATTACATTATTACTTATTGATGACAGTCATATTAAAAAAAAAACAAAAAACAAAACGCGTAGTCTACCTCATCTCACTAGGGGGCTTTTTGACGGCGAGACGGCACCTCAACTAAACACGTGTCCTTGTCCCAAATCCCGCTAAATCACCCTCACCTCCGTCTCACCTCTGGGCCGCTGAAAGGAGTGACCTCATTCCTCATTCTCACAACTTTGCTGTACTCCACTGCAACGCCTGAGAAGCTATTGTGACCGTGTCACGAAAGCTGTTGATTACATCCCCATAAGCCATCTTTGTTGATATTATAACACAAGTCCTGTAATGCCCTAAGATGTGGGCAAGGAGAGCCACAGTTGTGATGCACTTTTAGCCGTTTACTGAACAGGAACAAAAGTCAAATACAAAATGAGGTCACACACAAGGAGCTGTTGTCAGCTGCAACTCCCAGACGGTCATGCGCAGAGTTGCTAACTGGCCAATCTGACTCTAGCTTCTGATGTCACTCGGCGATGCTCCTTACAGGCACACACCCAACACGAATGCTACAGTACATACTGTCATTAAACTTTGTAAAAATTATTATTATTTTTTTTACAAAGCAATGCCATTTGTCCTTTTCAAAAACATGTAATCAAAATGTTTGTGTTGTTTAGTTTTGTTGTGTGTGTGTGTGTGTGTATATATATATATATATATAAAATATAAAACAAAACACCCAGAAAATAAAAAAGGATTGAGAGGAAAAAAAGCACATCATTCAATCTCAAATGTGTCTCCTTTTCATAAATCCATCCATACTATACTGTATTCCTAGATATACTGTATTCTGAGATCGCCAAATTTTAAAAAATTATCTATCTATCTATCTATCTATCTATCTATCTATCTATCTATCTATCTATCTATCTATCTATCTATCTATCTATCTATCTATCTATCTATCTATCTATCTATCTATCTATCTATCTGTGACATCAGTAGACTTTTCGAAAATAACGGACCGTTGTCAAATGGAAAGTTTGTCTATTTTAAATTAAGCCTACAGGTGAACGAATGCCTGATCATAAATCCTTATAAAATATATATATATTATATAGTACGTGAACTGTACTATACTAAAGGTTTTCATGCATTTCATTTTTTTATATTAACGATGCTCTTAGTTCATGCACGAAACAACAAAAGATAACTAAAACACCAAGAAAACAATCATTCTCAAATAGCTGCTCCCCTCACAAAAATATAGAAAAGGCACCATTGGGGAAACTATTTTTGGGGTCCTAATTTAACCCAGGTATCGTTTATTAGTCCGGTACTTTTTATTTGTTTGTTTCTTTGTTTTTGGCATTCAGGCTACTCAAAATACATGTATGAATAGAAGAGCTATTAAAACACAACGATATAACAGTGGTTACTATCTGCTCGTGGTTACGTTCTACGTCACTGCTAGGCGCGCACTTAAATGGTGCAATTGTCTTCAGCAAAGCTGCCTCTCAAGCGCCTTTTTAGTAGCTACGGTATGAGATGAAAAGTTTTACCTGTGCCTGGTACTCTGGACATTCTGGCTCAACTGCGCCCGAGTCTGGGTTTCCAGGGGCAGGAGGCCGAAGAGAAGACACGTCCACGCCGGCAGCAGCGCACACATGACGGCTCAACAGAGTCACAAGAGCCCCTTTATCACACAGGAGGAAGGTGCGTTTAACACGGGTTGTGATGATAAAACAACCGCAGTTGTCCCCGGGTGGCTTCTAACTTGGGGAATTTCTTGTGTTAAATAGAGTGACTTCTCAGTCAATGAGAAGTGCTCTTTTGAGAGGGAGCAGCTGGAATCATTTGGGTTTCTTGCTTCGAAAATATGATTGAGGAGGGAGCAAGAGGATGAGGAGTGAGGACCGGAGGAGGAGGCAGGCTTTCTGTGTCCTACAATCCCTTGAACAACACCTGTACAAGCTTAGCACAACACTGGGCTCATATAATGAACTGTACATTGCGGTGAGTTGAATAGCATTTGAAAGATGAACAACATGCATATACTGTAGAATTTAAAAGTTTCATATTCAATGCCAATCTACAATTGTGTACGTTGGAAACGTTTCATGGGCATTAACATGGGTAAACCACTTTTGCCAAAATAATTTGAAAGGAGTGCAATTGTGTCAAGATAGAACTTGACCCACATTCACATGAATGAGTCAATCCAACATGTGAGCTGATACGGATGACAATAAAATCGCTGGGAGAGCAGCAAGCAAGAGTTTTAAATAGGGATATACCGATATTCGGCATTTTAACGAATATGAACGCTATTGAGCTTAAAAAGTGTTAATGTCAGCATAGAATTGCCTTGCTGGAACTAACTGCCCAACCTATGTTTGATGTTTTCGGGCCTCCAAACGTTCAGCCCGAGAAGGTGAAAATGACTCTATAAAATGCATATAAAAGGGCGTAACCCATAAAATGGGAGTATTGGAGAAGACATGTATTTATTTGTAAGGGGGACAAAAAGTTTGAACATGTTTGAGTTGATTCCCAGCCATAGTCTCCCGTTCAGTGTTTTAGTACCGAACGGAGGACACAGGTGACGAGCTAAGACTGTGAAGCAGATTTAGAAGGGCGTCCTGTACTCGACGAAAGGTTTCAGCCTTTAATTAAACTGCTGAATTGTGGGGTGTCTGTGACTCAGCACTTTGGAGCATTACACTCTTAAGCTCACTTTCCAATGCCGTTAGCCTCAACTCAGGCTTAATATGTGCCCCCAAAACTCATCCAACAAAATCTCAGAGCAGTGTGCTTACATGTTTGTGTACCTTACTCTTTGCATCGGATGACTGATTCCATACAGCAATTATTCTGAGATGTTGGTCCTCTTCTGATTAGTTTCTATTTTCTAACAATCACCCCACAAGCCCCAGAGCAAATTTTGGAAATGTAAATAATTTGTTCTGGTTGAAACTACCACAAAACGGAATCCCATAGATCAAGTAAAAATGTTCTTTGCAATAATCATGTTATATGTGCCCCAACAACTCTAAACACAGTATTCTCATGATTATTGTGTTTGTGCAATATAATTTAATGATGAATCCACCTATTTGCAGGCATCCAATGAGGTGGACATTTTATGCAGTACCGCCCCCTGTTGCCGATCGAAATAGACCTCAACGTGACCAAAACCCCAAAAAACAGCCGAACCATGACATCATAGTTGGGCATCGTATTGGAGATCATAGGCAAAAAAGATTAGTAATTGAGTGTTTACCTACTTTCATTTTAGGTTCATTAGGGGAGCGATGGGGGGGAAAAAATGTTTTCATGGGCTAATTTTTCCAACTTTCTAAGACATTGCCATGTCTAAATTGCTTGTTCACACCGCTGTTGCGGTTTTGTGCCTTCAGATGACGAGCTACATTGGGACGCCAGTGCCAGCGCCTGGAAGAGAAATAACTGCTTTAAATGCAAAAGGGTGTACGCAACGAGTCTTGGGACTTACTGTCAACAACACACGCAAAATATTGATGACAAGGTAACCTACGAGGTGGGTCTCCTCACGTTAATGCGATTAAACACCCAACACAACTTCGCGGCGAACATTCCCTTGTGTCTTCTTCTAGTTTTCTACTTCCGTTTTTTGTTGCAATAAGTGTCATTTTTTATTCTATGGTCAGCCGGTTTTCCATTGCTGATATCATTCCTCAATGCAGGGTTGCAAACATACACAGTACTGTAATGAATATACCTCATTGTATATACATTTTTGCCAGCAAGTGGCGCCGTTTGACCAATAATGAGCATGCTCCTCCCACAATCCCAAAACTATGCGGCTCGATTCATTGAAGACTATTAAATACATGTAGGTGAATTGATTGTTTTTATGTTGCCTGTGATTGACTGGTTGACCAGGTTAGTGTGTACCCCGCCTATCCCCCAAGTCAGTTGTAATGGGATCCAATTCACCCGTGAGCCTAATGACAACAAACCGGATAGAAAATGGATGGATGGATGACCATTTTGACAATTTAGCATTTAAAGGCAAAAGAGTTATACACGTATTATTTATTTTTCAAACACAAATGTTTCTGGCACAAGAATTCATACAAACACAAGTTAAGTCATTCCATACATCATTCAGCGGAGGATATACTGTGTGCGTATCATGCAGTCTTGACAATGTTATATCATACTTTATGGAGGGTGTACATGTTTAACATGATTGCAGGTTCAACTCAATTGTCACTTAAGTCCTTCGATCCCGTGCGGTTTTTCTTACAATTAAATAATGGTTTGGCTTTTTCTTGACCAGATCACAAGGCAAACTCTACACGACGGGAGCCAGATACTGTTGACCAAAGCACGGCTTTCAAAGTAATCCTTGCTATCATTTCTTGTCATAGGTTCCTCCCTGCAATCCCAGCGCCAAGATAAGGTCCTGCAGTGGTTCAATGTCCTCGGCATCCAGCAGCGCGTGCTGCCGGCAGAAGAGCGTGAGGTGCGTGAAGAGAGTATTGAGGTGCGCGTGCAGGCCCAGCGCGTGCGTCTGCCTGAAGTGGGACCAGTAGATGTGGGCCAGAGTCCTGAACAGCAACAAAAACACCTTCTGCACCAGGAAGATGAAGCCGGTGGGAAAGACCGAGCCTGAAATTGAAAGGTAAACGCTTGAGAGGGATTTTGGGCACATTCCCCAGTGCCGTGCATGCCAACATTCATTGAGTCAAGACACATGTTACATGAAAGAAATCTCATGGCACACCACCAAACAAAACCGTCAGAGTATAAATACGGTAATAATAATGCTCTTGTCTCACTTTACTCACCAACGTAATTACTCTGTGGAATCTGGGCCTGTTTAGTTGAACACAAAGCTATTATGATCTCAAACATTGACGCAATGCTCTGCCCACATAATAAATAGCTCAGCCTACATGACGTCGGCAAAAAGGTTTTATGATTTATCATCTTCCCCATCTGTCTTTGATGCTTGGTTACGATTGGGGCTCATCATAAGAGTTCATTCAAGCCCTGGAATTCACCCAAATTGGCACCTTCAGACCAAAAAGTGTGTGTGTGTGTGTGTGTGTGTGTGTGTGTGTGTGTGTGTGTGTGTGTGTGTGTGTGTGTGTGTGTGTGTTTTTTTGGGACATTCCCAATCCCTTTATATAGCTATATAAATATACTGTGTGTGTGTGTGTGTGTGTGTGTGTGTGCGTATATATATATATATATATATATATATATATATATATATATATATATATATATATATATATATATATATACACACATACATACACTGGGTGTGTGTATATATGTATATATACTGGGTGTGTGTATATATGTATATATGTATATATATATTGGGAATGTCCCAATATAGAGTTCCATATTTTACCACACTATTTCGTGTCAATTAGCGTAACAAATTTTGTGGGGGTATTTTTTGTTTCACTTCCGAGGGGGAGCTACTGATTGAGTTTTGGGAGGTCAAGTTCGGGACCCCTAAAATTCAAACACCACCTAAAAAGGCAATGAGCAGTGCAGTGAAAGTTGCTGTGTACATTCAGGACTTGTACCTGCTTTTGTGGGGAACACCTCTTCATCCGTAAGGAGGTCCTGAATGTAGGACATGGCATAGTCGAAGTACAAAGGAGCTGAGCATTTCAGCTTCCTGCCATGGTCATCAGTCCAAACATAAACTCTAAGGGTAGAAAGCAAGATCAGTCAAAGGGACATATTTTGGAAAATGGATGTCTTATTCAAATAAAGTAGGTGGGTCTCTGGACTGCTTGGACACAAAGTGAAATTTACCAAGTAAATTTTGTGAACGACCTATTTCCCAAATTATGTCTTGGAACAAGCCGAATGGTCACATCACAATTCAGTCAGTACAGGGCTATAAATTGCACTGGAGTATAAATTGCATTTTTGGGGGTGGGGAAATGTACCTGTAATTTACAAACAACAAAACCAAGAACATTATCGCTTGGACTCTCACTCCAAACCTCCCCAAATACTTCAAGAGGCGGCGACATACCGCCAAAAAGCATTTTCCATAAAAAATTGGAGTTACCTCCTTCAAATTATTTTTAAATATTCTTTTTTTTTTTTTTTTTTTAACATCTGTGATGAGGTAAATCCATAGTTGCCTAACCATGTGTATGCAGGGCTCCACTGTATAATTGTTATTATTACTCTTTCTGTTATTATCATCATGGCGTTTCAAAAATAACAAAGAATTGCAAATAGGTGAGTTTTTTTCAACAAAAGAGCTAGGGGTCGATTCCACAGAAAGAACAAAAAAAATTCTGAAAAGCGGACAGAAAATAGAGCGAGGTTTTATTGTATGTCTCTTTAAAATTTTCCAAAAAGCTTCACTGGGTTTCACCTTTTTATGCGGTGGCAGCAACAGCAGCAGTGCGCATAAAACACACATGACTTTGAAAGATTCACCTCACAAAATAACGACACCATAAATAACCATATTATCTGACAACTCCATTTCACAGTGCGGTGCTCCATTAACTCACGTGTCGCCCGGTCCACAGGCGGTCGGGCAGGTGCTAGGAGTGCAGAACTCCGACAGTGCGCTGGAGAACAGGTTTATGTGCTTGAAAAATGACACGGCTGTGGAGAGGGGTGGCAAATGAAACGGCACATCATCTTCAATGGCTGAAAATGAAGCGTTACTCACTGTTGCTGGCCAACCACTCGGCCTTGTCCACGCCGGGCGGGAGCGACGTGAGTGCGCGCATGTCCATGAGGTTGATGTGCTGGCACGCGTACTCCTGATGGAGGTACGGACGCGTCTCCAGGATGTTGTTGTTGATCCCCCTTGTGAAGATCAGTGCCGGGGTTATGAGCAATCAGTAGATGAGACATTTCATGACGCATACACTGGCAATTGTGCAATGTTGATGTTGACACTCAGTTCAGAGCGATGACAGTAAACCTTGCTATTTGCAGAAAAGAGGGAGCGAGTCCTGCTGCATATAGTGAAGTACCACACGTATTTTTTTTATTTTTATTCTTTTATCCCAGCTGGCTTCGGGCTGTAGAGTTGAGGAATCCAGTTGATGGCATTTCACCTCAACAGCGTTCAAAGAGTTAACAGGATAAGCAGTTTACAAAATAGAGGAATGGATCGATAGATATAATTGAATAGACAGTCCTGAAAACCTGGACTCACCCCCACTCACCCATTTGAATAGGCTTATATTTATATTTTATATTTATTTATATACTTTTTGTCTTCCACTTTCTCCCTTTCATAATTTTGCTGCTGTAAATTGGGAATTTCTCCATTGTGAGACAAATGAAGGTTTTCTTATCTTATATTATGTGGTTCGATAAATTTCAATTGGCAAATTTGATTTGATATATGGTGGCACGGTAGTCGACTGGTTAACAGATTTGCCTCACAGTGCAGAAGTCATGGGTTTGATTCCGGGTCCTGGCCTTCCTGTGCGGAGTTTGCATGTTTTCCCCGTGCCTGCGTGGGTTTTCTCCGTGTACTCCGGTGTCCTCCCACATTCCTAATATATGCATAGTAGGTTAACTGATCACTCTACATTGCCCTTAGTTCTGAGTGTGAATGGTTGCTTGTGTCATTGGCTGGCACTCAGTTCAGGGTGTCCCCCGCCTGGGATAGGCTCCGCAACCCACGTGAGGATAAAGCGGTTCAGAAAAGGGATGGATGGATTTGATATCCAGTTAACCCCCGCATACGAATGGACGTCGCTTATATGCAGCTTTTCCCCTATTCGCAGGGGACACGGACCTGTTTCAAGCTTGGTCACAGAACATATTAAAATCGTAAGACAAGGTACCACTGTAATTCTATTATTTGGAATGGAATCGTGCAGCTGCTCGACTGCTTTTAGACAGCAGCTGGGCGTTTACTTGCTGTGACCTCTCCTGCTTCTGTTCTGTGGGGGCTCGTGCTCCCAGCGATAATTAGTCTAATGGTCCGAGCCCAACTTGAAGGTCAGCAAAGTTTCCGAGAGTGTGATTAATCCACATTTCCACCAAGCAGTGCATTTCAGTTCAACTTTCTTTGAGCAATATATCCCGACCTGTCTTCGTGTTTCCCCTGTTGTATGGCTTTCTAAATATTTGGATATCATATCAGCGAGACACACTTCGAATTAACTATTTATATTATCTGATGAAAAAATACTCGTGTCAATTATGACCAACAGAGAACGTTGTGAGTGACAAGAAAACAACGTGCTGTTTGATCGCTATCTAGCGGATGCAACAATGTAGATTACTGGAATTGCTGGGATTCTTCGCCTTAGATCTGTCACGTGTTTGTGTTACTAGGCAGAGTTCACGCGGGGCTCAAACTCCCAAAGTCTTAATTTCACAATTGAATCGCAAGTCTTTTTAGTACCAAATGCATCAGCGCTGTGCAATGAAAAGTATTCACTGTGCTACCTTGACTTCCGAGTGCCTCAACTTATAAGTTTCCCGAGTTATTAGCCGTCACTTAGTATATAGATTTATATGGGCTATATTTTTTATTTTATATAGCAGCGGTCTACAGATATGACAACACTATTTGGCTCCAGTGGTTGCCGCCTACAATAAATCAGGGTATCACTGTATCTTTGAATTTTGTGTTTTACCCCCCAAAAATGTGCTGAACTTAAAGACCTCCAACAATAGTGTGACCAAAATGGTACAGTACATTTACGCAAAAGGGACAGGCAACTCTGGCAACTGTACATTTCCTTGATTGATTGCGCATCCCCCCCACCCCCATAGTCAATCAATGAATTGTTGTGTTTTAACCCACATGCTATGTTGATTTCATTGGTACACTCAAACTATTCATGGATGAATGGATGTGACCGTCAATAGGTTTAAACCATCAACATTAAAAAAAAAATTAAAAATTTAAAAAAATCAGCTTGTCATCGTTTGGTCAACAATTTGCACAACGACTAAAATTGCTCATTCAGTCTTTTCTTATAGGAAGTAGCTACACTGTAAATTAGACATTTGTGTGTCACTGCCAGGTCCATATATTTAATCTATTAAAAAATATTTTTAAAATTTGCATTTACAATAAACAGAAAATAAGGCAAGCAGCAGAGTTTTAGATAAATATTTCTATTTTTTTTAATTTTTTTATAATTATTGTCATATTTTTTTGGACTGGTCAATTTGACAGGCACTACATAGCACAAGGTTTGAGTGTCATCTTTAACCCTTTCATGCACCAATAATGATAACCTGTAACCTGTTAACCGCTCTCTCTGAAAGGGTTAATTGACCCTTAAAAAAATAGTGTTCAATAATTTGAATAAAATGTATTCTGGTGTCTTAATTTTTTTTCTTCTTAAAAAAATAAATAAATCCGGAACTACTGTACTATAAAGAGTATTCTGTATGATTCGACAGAGAGTAAGTCATGTTTACCCTTGAAGACAACAAATTCCTAAAGTACTGTAATTATTATTTTAATATCCATCTGTCCATTTTTTTAAATGCCCTTGTCCATATTTGGGTTGCAGGTGAGCTGGAGCATGCATGTTTTGGGGTTGGAAGGAAGATATAAGGAAGTCAGACTAACAGCAGAAAACCCACACAAGAATGGGAGAACATAAAACTCTACAGATGACGAGAATCGACCCTGGAACCCCCAGAAGTGCAAGGCAGATGTGCTCACCACGGCTTCACCGTGCCGCCACCATCATGTTAAATTCAACAGACGCACTTAATGCTTCAGGTATGTCATCCCACTTTTAGTCATGCTGCACACTTGACATTTGATCTAATTTAAAAAAAAAAAAGTTGCGTCACAAAAGAGGGCAAACCTGGGATTTCTTGACTGTGAGGCAGATGTGCTAACGATCAGTCCACCATGCCCATTTTGGGACCCCTTCGTGGAAATTCCCCCAAAGAACTATGCTACTTGGTAGAAGGAAATGGAGCGAACATCCTGTCCTGCCTGGACTTCTTTGCCTTCAACCCCTTTGAGGCCTCAGGGCCTTTCGTGGTGCACCGCGCACAAACACACAATGCACCCACAGCTGGTGTGTTTGTGCATAAACACGCCGCAAGTGGAGGTGACGCATGTTTACCTTTTGCCTGCTGTCCTGTCGCCAGGGTTGGAATCAACACCATGTATTCAAAGAGCAAACATTTGCACAGTAACTTCAGCTCCCTGCTTTCGCTTCGCCCTACTCGTCTGCCGGAGGAATCCACTGATGCCATCACGCAAATATGCAATGCACACATAAGCTCTTATCTGGAGAGCATTCCTGCTTCTCTTTTTTTTTTTTTTAAATGAAGAAAATGTAAAAGCACAACTTACAGTTTGCCATCGCAGACGTCGGGAGGTGCATTGCTGTCCCCTTTGGTGGCGGTGGGGTAACTATGGCAACCCCCCATGGCGGAGAGCTAAGAGCAGAGCCAGCCCCTATTTTCCATCCCGAGCACACTAATACGCATGCACTTTTACGCACAACATATGCTAACACAAGTTATGGATAAACACAGCTGGAAAGCACACACCTCCCCCCCTTTTTTGACAACTTTGTTAGCCTTTGAGGGGGGTCGGGGGGGCAAGAAAAAAAAAATAGTCCCAGGAGTTGACGATCGTTTCCAGCTGTCTGACTCCAGTCGTGTGCGCGTGAGCGTTGTTTCTGTGTGTGTGAGTGAGTGAGTGTGTCTTCTTTGTCTGGAGTCCCACGCCCCACAAGCGCCCGCCTCTAAGCTCTGAGCGGACAGGCAGGTTTCTCCAACACTAGTTGAAATACGCAACTCAACTCCACCCCTTCGCCTTCCATAATGATTGTGTGTGTGTGTGTGTGTGTGCGTGCGGAACAGATGCACATGACAAAGTAAGAGTGACTGAAAAGAGAGGATGGACAAACATGTCCAGAGCAATGAGTGTTGTTTGTAAAACTTGATCCGATGATGGCAGCGTGTACTTGTGGTTTGCAAGACCTGACTCACAGTTCTGCGGTTGAGTTCAACATCAAAAACAAATACCACAGTAGCACAAGTTTACAAAACATTTTAGGGCAAAAAATAAATAAAAAATGCCCCAAAACTCAGTTCAAACTTTCCTCATGCAAATATCAGCGGGTACATTAAGGATTGGCTGCTCAGTACAATGAAAAAAAAAAGCAATTTCTTAAATATCAGTTACATATGCTCATTAAAGCCGTTTCCTGCCCATGACCTGTTAGCGAGGCTAAGTCTTCACTTAGATCTTCATATTAAGATTTTCAAGCGACCACCAGGCTGCGCATGTCAAATCCAAAAGATAAGAGCTGCAGTACTAGGAGGACAGATCAACTTCTGATAAGCGACATACAATTGATTGTCCACATTCACTTTTGACTGTGGGATCAACAGGTGGCGCATTCCCTTGTTGTCACAAGCCGACTCCGTATTGGCTCCGCAGTGGAGCAGAGCAGTTGCTCATTTGCGTGAGATGGGACCATCCCCTCAAAACAGGCCGAATTCAGCATGCCGTGAAAACATGAGTGTAAGAGTAGAGAGAAGGCGGGGGGAGCGGCGGGGGCAGCGGTCGACCCTCAACGCAGGCTAATTTTAGCGAGGCCCAAAAAAAAGGATAATGTGCGACACCTGGAAACTGTTTTAAATTGTTTAGCAAAAAAATAAGGGGGCAGTATGTAAGCACGTCTCATTCCATTTGTCTATATACAGGTTAAAAATATTCAAAAATAAATGAGTAGATTTTAGCACTTTCTGTGGGAAATCAAGTGCCATCCAAGCAGCGGTCGATAGTGTGGAACAAGAAGCTCTGTAATCTATTAGTCCACCTGCCCTCAAGGTAAACATATTTGAGCCTGCTGTTCTTGCTGTGCATTGTGTGTCCATGCGTGTCAGAGTAGGCCTCACATATACTGACTCACATTTCTTCGGACATATTTATTCAGTTTGTGTATGAATTTACAAGCTAAAGTGACAACGAGTAACGGACACATTGCTTCAAAAAATAAAATAAAATAAATAAATAACACTAGCTTCAGTTTGTGACCAAAAAAGAAAGGCATTTTACAACAGTTTCATTTTCTACCGCAAAAACACACACACACACACACACACACACACACACACACACACACACACACACACACACACACACACACACACACACACCTCGGAATGAGCAACAGCCACTGAGATGCCCACAAAGCATGGTGCTGTTACACAGTCACGTCGAGAAAGCAACCTCCTGCACTGTTTGACATATTCAGTGGTTAACAAGTCCCGTTTTCCTTCTCCCTGAATCCTGATTTCTTTGTGCACTTCACACGTGGAACAAGCAAAAACATCACATTCATTTTGGAAAAAAATACGACAAAACCAAACAAAACAAAAAAAAAAAAAAATCAGACCACTGCTTTGGATTTTAATGGCTGCCAAAATAGAAGCTGGAACTACTCAAAGGCTTTGGCAGAAAGCAAAGCGTATTCGAACGTGTGCACTGTAAATAACATGAGCACCATTCAACAGTAATAAAGCCTTCACCAAAAGCGCTTGTGAATCAGATTCAGATCAACCCAAATGATTCTACTCATCCATTTTGCTTGTCTTTATGGGAGCCTATCCCAGCTGATGTTGAGCGAAAGGCAGCATACACCCTGGTTTGGTCACCAGCCAATCTTAGAGGGGAATATAGACAAGATACCAGTCGCACTTGGGGGGCAATTTCATCTTCAATGAACCTAACGCGCATTTGCAAGCACGGGAGAACACACAAACTCCAAACGGGGATCCTGAGCCGAGATTTGAACCCTGAACCCCAGAACTGTGGCAGACATGCCACAAGTGCACTACCAGCAAATAAATCCACAGAGCCAATAAGTAACCAGGGTCACCACCAGCCCTGAAACAAGTGGAAAGACAAACAAACACCTTATCCTGAATAAACCGATTCTACTCTCTGGAGTGGTACAAAGAAAGATCCCTGGCCACTGTGCGAGGAATTCTGCTTGGAACGAGCCATTTTTATTTTGTCATTGACATCATATGAGTAACAACATGGCAATGGCTATGCAACAGATTTGATTTTCCAGCAGATTGCCTAATGTGCTACGTTATTAGCCCAATGACATGGAAGACGACACATACACACGCGCACGCTGTCCTCTGGAACTGCTGCTGGAATTCCAAAACGTCATTATTGCCTCATTTCAACAGCACGCTCACACACATACAACGCACACAATCAGTTTCTCCATCTTTTGTTCCAAAAATAGATATGATTATACGTGTATATTATACATTTAGATTATGTTTATTACCAAGAGTAGCCACAATCTAATACAGGTGCAAATATCACAATAGTTCACTGACAGCTTCTGAGGAGGAGTGGGGGGAACATATGAATGGGAACATGCACATCTGTCTGTGTCTTTTGGAGTTTTTTTTTTTTTATAATACAGTGTGTGTATGTATGTGTGTGTGTGCGCGCATTTTACACAAATGTGCTTTCTTTTTATGTCGGGCAGACCTGAGAGTAACCTCTGCACCTCAGACAGCGTTCTCACACTCACACACACGCATTTAAACTTGAGCAGTGACACGCACGATTTCTAATAGGCCCAGTTGGGCATGATGTTGAAAATATTTCTCACCATATCTTTGATATGTACTTTAAGGTCCATGCGCATACACTCTTGTTCTCGCGAGTAGCACAGTACAGCACACTAGTAAACCAATTAGCGCGCACTAATAGAACGATATTAGTCACTTTTTTTTTCCTATGACCTTCATCTTGATATCAAGGATAAGGAATAAATGCTTCTACAGCTTTCCATCCACATGACATGTTGAATTTCTGAAATGAAAAATTCGTTTTGCTGGGAGTCACCAAACCAGGCTCCGATTCATGCGCAAGATAAGCCGCCCTCACCGACTGTTGTTTTTGTTTCGGGCAGATCATTTAATGTGTAACCCCATTTGGCTGTTGGTCATGCTTCCCGAGTAATGAATTCAGACGTGCCACTGAGCTGGCAAACATGGCCGCTGAGAGAAATCATAGAAAGGCGTGGCTGGGAAGGGTCATCGTTGAGAATGATGATGTGGTTAGGCCGGTCCGTTGGCGGGGGGCTGCTTCTCCCTGTAAAACAATATCAAAAAGGGACAGATTTGCAATTAGGTTGACTGTGACGGGAAGCAGAAAAACAGCATTGGGCTCGGAGGTGTGTGACAAAGAGGATGTTCAAGTGCAGGAGAACAATGGAGAGAATGGAAGCGGGCCACAATTGTTCGTGTTTCTGTCCTCTAAAAAGAAACATTCTGAGCATGCGTGACAGTTCCTCATATGGTGGTGCTGGATGCCATTCCTTAATTAATTGGATGCCTCCTTTTTGCTTCCTCCGGACAGCTGACTGGAATTCCCTCCATTGTGTTGTGGAGCAGACGTTTTTAGTACAAAAGAGCACCTGAAGAGTGGATCTGGCATCTGTAAAGCTGATGTTTATGGGAGAATTTAAAGCGTGCACTCTTTGCAGTTGAGTAAATAAATGCCCCACAGCCATTTTAAAATACCATACCTCTTTAAATGCCTGTTATTCTTGGCACTCTAGTAAACCAATACCTACAGCCCGTATATGAGGAAATAGGGTGTTGAATATCTCATCCCTAATACTGTACGTGCCTTGTTCTCTCTGGAGTTAAGTAAACAAACGCCCCGAGATCCAACTTGAGAACATTCCTCCATTACCGTGTGTTAAAAGTACACAGACTCTACTTACTGTGTGACAGCAGCGGGCTGCTGGGTGGGACTGGTCTTCGTTGGACTGGGACAGTCTCCGTGTTTCCTTCCAGATTCCGCATCCGGCTCATTTCCTTCCCCTTTGTCCTCTGCTGTCTTCTCTGCGTGACTTCAAAACAAAGCAAACTGTGTTCTTGCCAAGGAAGGAAATAGAGAATAAAGTGCGGTCCCAAAGGAAAGAAAACAAACAGTGGTCGCAGGTCCTGGTTAAAAGCTCTCGGCGGTTATCTGCTCTTGACGGTTTGCCGCCCCGCAGCCCAAACAAAGATCAATTTGTGCATGCTTGTCAAGGGGGTGGTATTTGTTAGTAAACTGCGTGGTACTGCGTTGACTTGGATTGAAAAGATTTTTGTTCTAAGCATGCAGTGTGGGCAAAACTTCCCCACTTGCTCTGTGCACAGGGAAGACACCAGTTGGGTTTTTAATAGGAAACGATACACTGGATATGTCATTATTGCAAACATCTGTGCCACACATGTGAGGCCACAGACACTCCTTTTGCTATTCGTGGATGTGCTAAAGCCTGACTGGTGTTGAGAATAGGGACCAGCTACGCTAATGTAAGGGTATGTAGTGGGTTAGTGCAGTCCACTGATGAATTAGTCTTGATTGTCGCATCCATCCTTGCTCAAGGCAACAAGCAAAACACGCTTTAGTTATGAACGGCATTTGCTTTGTCATACAAACTTCAGGAAATCATCACACGCTTCACATACCGTCTAGTGGCTGGTCTGAATACTCTGAGGGCGGGGGGGA